>JZKD02S1833292.1:21379-34244 GCA_000966675.3 Picea glauca
ATTAATGAATTAATTTAATAATCAAATTAATCATTAACCATATTGATTAAAGAGTTAATTATACTTAAATTAATCATAATTAAGAATAACTAATTAATAATAAATAATTAGTTAAGGTTATTTAAATAAATAATTATAGTTTAGCTAATCTTTTAGGTTTACATTATTCAATTAATTATAATTTATAATCATGGGTCGTTACAGTTATGTTGTTGTGTATTTATTTAAAGTACATTTTTAACCATTTAAAAGAACATATCCTCACACATGAACATTTAAAGGAAGAATCATGAGCTTAACACTTAATTTTATCTTGCATATTTATACACATGAAGCAAGGTCTTGTAAAGTTTATTTTAATGAAGTAGAGGGTGCTTGCATAGCATAACAAGTCAGCCTTCTATTTTCAGATCAGATACTAAGAGGTGTCGAAGTCCTATCGCATCTACATTCCGCCACTTAGGAGAGTGGTGGTGAGAAGAGATGTCAGATTTGAGGAGGATAGGGATTTTGCGAGATCTCTTGAGTTGAGAGTTGGAGTTGAGGATAATGCAGAGTTTCCAATTGCAGTCTTAGAGGGAGCACAACCTCAGATTTCGAGTACATGAGTATCATGGGTGACAGGGTCACCATTCATAGCTTCATGGTCACAGTCAGAGAAATTTCAATCAGATGGGGCACATACTTCAAAGGGAGCACATAATTCAGGATCTCAGAGTGTTGAGACAAGTCCTGTGGCAGTCACTCTTGGGTAGAGTGACCTTACTTCTCCATTGACCACTTCAAGGAAGAGGAGACCTAGATGGTTTCAGGAGACCCTGAAGGAGGCCAAGGAGAATGTAGGGGATCCCAAGATCCAGATCAGAGAGAGCCGGCCATGACCCAGATTTGGAGTATACTTAGCACTTGTGACGAGTATCATGGATACTGAGCCACATAATTTTGTGTAGGAAGTTGACCATCAGGTCTAGAGAGAGGCCATGGTTGAGGAGTATGACTCCATTGTGTGCAATGATGTCTGGGATGTGGTTCCGAGGCCAGAGGGGAAGTTAGTTGTGAATTCCAGGTGGTTGTACAAGACCAAGATTGCTGCAGATGGCAGCGTGGAGAAACATAAGGCCTGTTTTATGGCACATGGATTCTCATAGATTGAGGGAGTCGACTATGATGAAACTTTCACACCAGTTGCGAGATACACTTCTATCAGGACTATCATTTCCATAACAACATAGATGGGTTGGTGCATTCACTAGATGGATGTGAAAACCGCATTTCTGAATGGCTTTATTGAGGAGGAGGTGTACATAGAGCAACCACAGGGTTTTGAGGTGAGTGACAGGGAGACTCATGTGTGTCTTCTTAGGAAGGAACTATATGGTCTAAAGCATGCTCCCCGAGCTTGGTATTCACAGATTGATATTTATTTTCTTCAGATGGGCTTCAAGAAGAGCGATGTTGATCCAAACCTCTATTTCATCATTAGGGGTGAGGAAACCCTCATTCTCATTTTGTATGTGGATGATCTATTCTGGAGCCAAGGATATCATAGATGAGTGCAAGATAGGACTTGCATCAGAATTTGAGATGAGTGATATTGGATTGATGCACTACTTTCTGGGTATGGAGGTATGGCAGGAGGAGGGTCACATATTTCTCGGGTAGGCGAAGTATGCAGTAGATATTTTGAGAAGGTTTCATATGGAAGAATGCAGACCCATGTCTACACCTATGATCGCAAAATGGAAGAATATTAGTGCTTCAGATAGCCAGTTGGTGGATGCCATAGTATACAGGTAGTTGATCGGTTTTCTCATGTATTTGGTTAACACCAGACTAGATATATGTTTTTTCATACATGATTAAGCCGAGGAGTGTTCACATGGTTGGGGAAAAACACGTCTTGAGATATGTTGCTGGGACAATGGACTATGGCTTAGACTATGTCAGGGGAGATGGATTCAGTTTGGTTGGCTACACAGATTTAGACTGGGCAGGATGTGTTGCTGACAGGAAAAGAACCTCAGGGTGTTGCTTCAGTTTGGGGCTAGGGCTTGTTTCCTGGTTCAGCCGGAAGAAGAAGTCAGTTTCTTTGAGTTCGGCCAAGGCAGAGTATATGTCGGCTAGTCAGTCTAGTTGCAAGGCCATTTGGCTTTGCAAGATGCTGGTTGGTTTATTCAGTCAGGAGATGTCTCCGATTGTCATTCATTGTGATGATGAAAGTTGCATAAAACTCTCTGAGAATCCAGTGTTTCATGACTGGTCGAAGCATATTGAGATCAGGTACCACTTTATTCTTGACTGGGTTCAGAGAGGGGTAGTTTAGTTGCAGTATATATCTACAGATGACCAGGTAGCAAATATTCTCACCAAGGCCTTGCCACGGGGCAAGCATGTCTATTTCAGAGACAAGATGGGCTTGGTGAGGAACACCTTCCTCGGTAAGAGCGAGTGTTGAGTTTTTTTACCTTGGGAGGTGTTCCCCATGTGCTTATGACCTCCTTAGCACATGAGGGAAGGACATTACACTTTGTACCTTGTAATTTTGTCTAATTTCACTTTGACTTTTGATAAAGTGAAATTTAGTCATTTTGGCCTAAAATGACTATTAATTCACAAAGGGGTGAATTAGAGACATAAAGTTGACTTAGGAAACTAAACCCAAAGTAGGTTTGTGACTTAAATGTGAAAGGGGATATCTCAACCATTGATTAGATGGGAGATGAGATGATCTCAACCCTTCATGTTTTAGGTTTCCTTTTGGAATTCAAAGAGGGGCGCAAAGGGTGAAGGAGGTCACATTCTTCATTGCTTGAGTTGTCCATTGAGAGAGGAGTTATTTCTTGATGGATATGAGGTTAGTTTTTTGAGGAGAGTTTATCTAGGGAACTTGCTTTCATGGAGGAAGGCTTGCCTCTTATCCCTTAGCTTATTTATTGGAGAGGTTTTTCTGTTGAGGAGGGCACATTTCCATATTGGGGTGCACCAGCAGTTTAGAGACGTATAGCCATCATATTGTAGTGATATTAGTTGCATAGGGTATCCATTCAACATAAATTCATTGTTGTGGAGGGGTTTCCAGATCTGATCTCACAGTTGGCAGTTGGAGCAGATTTAGTGGTTTTGGTAGTTTGCATGAGTGGTGCACCATTCTGGGGTGCATCTGTTGATTTCGAGCTTGCATATCAACTCAGTTGGAGTTTCTATTGTATCAGGTTCTTTCATATATTGTGTTTATTGTAACCCTTCTTCTTCTTTCCTCATATATACATCCATATTCCAAACTAGTTTTCCCCGGGGGGAGGGGGGGTTATCCAGGGTCATGTTGAACAAAAATACCTGTGTCTATAAATGCATGATTTAGTTTCTTAGATCTGTTCATATTCAGCAGTAAACGATGTTTAGGTGTGTTATGTTTATTTTGAGATGCATGTACTAATTTCTGATGACAAAAATGACATGCTAGAGCACCCAAAATTGAGAACATAACTCTAACAAATCAACAAAATACTTTTGGACTGTTGGTTGTTATAAAACAACAAAAAATAAATTAACTTATAGTTGAAACTTAGAGGCTTTCTTTGGTCAAAGACAAACCAAGAAGGCAAGTTGATAGGACCTGGAATTTTCACATTGGGCACACTGGCCTCTTAATAATTGTTTGGGCACTCTGGCCTCTCAGCATTGTAACAATACATTNACTATATGGTCTAAAGCATGCTCCCCGAGCTTGGTATTCACAGATTGATATTTATTTTCTTCAGATGGGCTTCAAGAAGAGCGATGTTGATCCAAACCTCTATTTCATCATTAGGGGTGAGGAAACCCTCATTCTCATTTTGTATGTGGATGATCTATTCTGGAGCCAAGGATATCATAGATGAGTGCAAGATAGGACTTGCATCAGAATTTGAGATGAGTGATATTGGATTGATGCACTACTTTCTGGGTATGGAGGTATGGCAGGAGGAGGGTCACATATTTCTCGGGTAGGCGAAGTATGCAGTAGATATTTTGAGAAGGTTTCATATGGAAGAATGCAGACCCATGTCTACACCTATGATCGCAAAATGGAAGAATATTAGTGCTTCAGATAGCCAGTTGGTGGATGCCATAGTATACAGGTAGTTGATCGGTTTTCTCATGTATTTGGTTAACACCAGACTAGATATATGTTTTTTCATACATGATTAAGCCGAGGAGTGTTCACATGGTTGGGGAAAAACACGTCTTGAGATATGTTGCTGGGACAATGGACTATGGCTTAGACTATGTCAGGGGAGATGGATTCAGTTTGGTTGGCTACACAGATTTAGACTGGGCAGGATGTGTTGCTGACAGGAAAAGAACCTCAGGGTGTTGCTTCAGTTTGGGGCCAGGGCTTGTTTCCTGGTTCATCCGGAAGAAGAAGTCAGTTTCTTTGAGTTCGGCCGAGGTAGAGTATATGTCGTCTAGTCAGTCCAGTTGCAAGGCCATTTGGCTTTGCAAGATGCTGGTTGGTTTATTCAGTCAGGAGATGTCTCCGATTGTCATTCATTGTGATGATGAGAGTTGCATAAAACTCTCTAAGAATCCAGTGTTTCATGACTGGTCGAAGCATATTGAGATCAGGTACCACTTTATTCTTGACTGGGTTCAGAGAGGGGCAGTTTAGTTGCAGTATATATCTACAGATGACCAGGTAGCAAATATTCTCACCAAGGCCTTGCCACGGGGCAAGCATGTCTATTTTAGAGACAATATGGGCTTGGTGAGGAACACCTTCCTCGGTAAGAGCGAGTGTTGAGTTTTTTTACCTTGGGAGGTGTTTCCCATGTGCTTATGACCTCCTTAGCACATGAGGGAAGGACATTACACTTTGTACCTTGTAATTTTGTCTAATTTCACTTTGACTTTTGATAAAGT
The DNA here is from genome assembly GCA_000966675.3 of Picea glauca. Classification (NCBI taxonomy): domain Eukaryota; kingdom Viridiplantae; phylum Streptophyta; class Pinopsida; order Pinales; family Pinaceae; genus Picea; species Picea glauca. The sequence goes on from JZKD02S1833292.1 coordinate 26,282, forward strand.
GAAATTTAGTCATTTTGGCCTAAAATGACTATTAATTCACAAAGGGGTGAATTAGAGACATAAAGTTGACTTAGGAAACTAAACCCAAAGTAGGTTTGTGACTTAAATGTGAAAGGGGATATCTCAACCATTGATTAGATGGGAGATGAGATGATCTCAACCCTTCATGTTTTAGGTTTCCTTTTGGAATTCAAAGAGGGGCGCAAAGGGTGAAGGAGGTCACATTCTTCATTGCTTGAGTTGTCCATTGAGAGAGGAGTTATTTCTTGATGGATATGAGGTTAGTTTTTTGAGGAGAGTTTATCTAGGGAACTTGCTTTCATGGAGGAAGGCTTGCCTCTTATCCCTTAGCTTATTTATTGGAGAGGTTTTTCTGTTGAGGAGGGCACATTTCCATATTGGGGTGCACCAGCAGTTTAGAGACGTATAGCCATCATATTGTAGTGATATTAGTTGCATAGGGTATCCATTCAACATAAATTCATTGTTGTGGAGGGGTTTCCAGATCTGATCTCACAGTTGGCAGTTGGAGCAGATTTAGTGGTTTTGGTAGTTTGCATGAGTGGTGCACCATTCTGGGGTGCATCTGTTGATTTCGAGCTTGCATATCAACTCAGTTGGAGTTTCTATTGTATCAGGTTCTTTCATATATTGTGTTTATTGTAACCCTTCTTCTTCTTTCCTCATATATACATCCATATTCCAAACTAGTTTTCCCCGGGGGGAGGGGGGGTTATCCAGGGTCATGTTGAACAAAAATACCTGTGTCTATAAATGCATGATTTAGTTTCTTAGATCTGTTCATATTCAGCAGTAAACGATGTTTAGGTGTGTTATGTTTATTTTGAGATGCATGTACTAATTTCTGATGACAAAAATGACATGCTAGAGCACCCAAAATTGAGAACATAACTCTAACAAATCAACAAAATACTTTTGGACTGTTGGTTGTTATAAAACAACAAAAAATAAATTAACTTATAGTTGAAACTTAGAGGCTTTCTTTGGTCAAAGACAAACCAAGAAGGCAAGTTGATAGGACCTGGAATTTTCACATTGGGCACACTGGCCTCTTAATAATTGTTTGGGCACTCTGGCCTCTCAGCATTGTAACAATACATTATTTAAAATGGGGGCTCGAAACCTGGGGTGTTACATCCACTCCCCCTTATTTTGGCACTCTTCTGAGTGCATATACAAAATAAAGATCAAAATCTAAAATTTATTCAAAAAGTTGCAGGTACTCTGCCTGCATGGCATCTTCATGCTCCCAGGTAGCATCTTCAGGACTGTAGCAGGTCCACTAAATTTTTACTAGCTCTATAACTCAATTCTTGAGCATTTTTACCTTTATGTCTAATACCCGTACTAGCTGAACCTGAAATCTCCCTCTGTCTCTACCTAAATCAGATGCCAATCAATAACATGGTTAGGATCATGTACATATTTATTTAGCAAAGAGACATGAAATGCATTATGCACATTCATGGAAGTAGGCAATGCAAGCATGTATGCAATTGGCCCTTTTCTGTCCAATATTTCAAATGGACCACAAAATCTGGCTGCCAGCTTCATACAACTACCCATTTTTAAAGAAATTTTCTTGGGATTCACTTTCAAAAGTACATGGTCCCCTACTTTAAAATCTTTCGTTGTCATGTTCTTGTCTCATAAACTTTTTGTCTATCGTGAGCTGCCTTTAAATTCTACTTGATCTTAACCACCTGGTCTTCCATGTCCTTGAGAAACTCCGACCCAAGTACCACTCTATCTGCTGGGTTGTCCCAGCTTACTGGAGTATTGCATTTCCTACCATACAAGGCTTCAAATGGCCTCATTCTCAATGAATCTTGATACCCATTATTATATGGAAACTCAACCAAGTGTAAGTAATCTTCCCACTTAGATGGCTTATCCATCACATACATTCTCAACATGTCTTCAATTATTCAATTGAYTCTCTCTRTTTACCCATCTATCTGSGGATGATATGCTATGCTAAAGTTTATATTTGTGCCAAATCCTTTAAACAATCCCCTCCAAAAATTGGAGGTAAACTTTGTATCTTTGTCTGAGACAATTKTCCTAGGTATCCCATGCAACCTATCAATTTCCTTCATGAWWTTTTTTGCAATATTAGTCGTTGTATGCGTTGTYTTCACAAGAAAAAAGTGASTAGCCTTTGTTAATTTGTCAACCAACACCATGATTGAATCATGTTGCTTATTCGTTCTGGGTAATCCTGTGATGAAATCCATGGTGATCACTTCCCATTTATTCTCTGGAATTGGCAATGGTTGTAGAAAACCCGTTGGGTGCCTATGCTCATCCTTCACCTTCTAACATTCCATACATCGAGAAATGTAATCAACAACATCCTTCTTCATTCTTGGCCAAAAGAATTGGCTTCTTACTGCTGTAATTTTTTTCTGGTAACCGAGATGTCCAACATAAGGAACATCATGCATTTCCTTCAGTACCAAATTCCCCGATTCTCCAGAACCAAGAACATATATTCTGTTTTTATTCATGAGTAATCCATCTTCCTTTATCTCATACTCTTTTACTTTCAGCTATACATCTCCTTGCTGTAAATTTTCCTTTACCTGTAGGTAATGCTGGTCTGTAACAAGACCATCTAAAATTCTTCTCTTCAAGTCTGACTGATGCATACTGACAGTAGTAGCATGCATGATATGCACTCTTCTACTAAGTGCATCGACAACCTTTTTCTCCTTTCCCTTGATATGCTTGATATCGAAGTCATATTCACTTAGAAATTCCAGCCATCTTGTTTGCCTGGCATTCAAGGTCGGTTGTTCAAAAAGATACTTCAGGCCAATGTGGTTTGTCCTTAATTCAAATTTCTTCCCCGTGAGATAATGCCTCCACATCCTCAAGGCATGAACAATGGCAGGAAGTTCCAAGTCGTGGGTGGCATAGTTCCTCTCATGTTCCTTAAGCTTTCTGGACTCATATCCAATGACATGTCCATTTTGCATGAGGACTCCCCAACGTCCTTCCTTACATGCATCTGTACATACCACAAAACTTTCATTTGGGTGAACAATATTTAACACAGGTGCACTAGTAAGTAATTCCTTTAACAGATTAAAATTATTTTCACACTTGAGTGTCCATTCAAATTTAGTTCCCTTATTTTGCAAATAAGTGATGGGATGAGCAATCTTAGAGAACCCTACTATGAACCTTCTGTATTATCCAACTAATCCCATAAAATATCTAACGTCTGACACATTTCTAGGTGTTGGCCATCTCTAATGTCTTTGATCTTCTCTGGATCTACTGCTATGCCCTTCTTTGAAATAATGTGCCCCAAGTAATGGATCTGCTTCTGGTAAAAGAACACTTACTCAACTTGGCATACAACTGATGTTCTCTCAGTACTTGCAACATCGGTCTTAAGTGATGTTCATGCTCCTCTTCAGACTTAGAATAGATAAGTATGTCATCCATGAATACTATGACAAACTTATCCAAATAATTCCTGAATATGCCATTCATTAAGCACATGAAGACAACTGGTGCAATGGTCAGTCCAAAATGCACCACTAAAAATTCATAATGCCCATACCTGGTCCTAAAGGATTTCTTATGAATGTATTCTTCCTTGATTCTTACCCGATGGTATCCTGCCCTCAAGTCAATCTTTTAGAATATCTTTGCTCCTCTTAGCTGATCAAAGAGGTCATCAATTCGAGGTAGAGGATACTTGTTATTTATAGTGTAATTGTTCATCTGTCAGAAGTCAATACACAACCTCAAGGTTCCATCTTTCTTTTTGACAAAAAGTACTGGTGCTCCCCAAGGTGAAACGCTTGGACGTTTGTACCCTTTCTTCAACAATTCTTCCAATTGCATTTGTAATTATTTTAACTCCAGTGTGCTCATTCTGTAAGGTATTTTTGACATCGGGGCAACTCCTAGCACTAAATCAATTGAGAAATCTATCTCCCTTCTTGGTGGAAATATGGGTATTTCTTGGAATACATATTCAAATTCTTGTAGTACCGAGAAATCTTCAAGGCTTGGCCCCTTTGTATTATCTGGATCTTCCACATGAGCTACATATAGTTGACATTCTTTCCTAAAACATCTTTTCAGCTGTAAGGCTGAATTCTCCCTTATAGAGTTGGGTCTTGGAACTCCTTTCACAGTGATCCATTTTTCATTTCCATTAAGACATGTAAATGTCTTGTTATGAAAATCTAGGAAAGAATGATGCTTGTCCAACCAATCCATTCTAATCAGAATATCATAAGACCCCAATGGTATGACATTTAGATCCATACTAGTATTCACACCATTAAGACTTATGGAACAACTTTTGACCATATCATGGATTCTCCTTTTGGTTCCAGTGGCTAACTGAACCAAAAATGCTTTTCCAAGTTTACTTTTCTCCAAATGTAATCTATCCACTATCTTAGGATCAATGTAGAAATGACTTACTCCTGAATCAATCAAAATAGCAACAGGCTGATTTATGATCTTACCTTCCACCTCGATCATATTGGACTGGTACTCTACTTGTCGATCATTTAAAGTTGCATAGATTATTCCCATATCTCTGACTGTTTTAGCCTCTTGGATGTTGTGCGCAGTCTTCACTCTGTCCTTTCCTTGTGGGCAATCCTTGTATAGGTGATCTTCCTTGCATCCCCAACATTGGATTGGTGGTCTTCCCCTTTTTCCCAAGGAATCTTCATTCTTGAAATCTCCCTTAGCATATTGATCTTGATGATTTCTATTAGGCTCATTCTTATTGAAGGGAGGTTTGAATCTTTTCCTTCTCAGATCCTACGAAGATGGTTCCTTCAAACCACCTTCCTAGGTGACCACAACTAGAAACTGTGGCTAAATCCTTCCTTAGCACCTTTCTGTCTCGAAGACAACCAATTCGTCCCTTAGCCCTCCTTCCCTCAACTCTCAATCTGCATATGACCATGACCATGACCCTGCGCTTAGCTGAAAAAGAGCTTGTCCAGAGCTTCGAGACTTCAAAACTTTTCACTAGGACTGGATCAACGGTCCTCATCCTCTTTCACGATCAACGATCGAGATCCACTTCGTGACTTCGTGCTTCGGGAGTCTCAACTTTACTCGCTTGCCTCCTCTCGGAACTCTTTTACCCGAATTTCATGATCTGTCAATGGGTTTCCTCCCACAGATCAATGACTGTGAATCTCTTTGGCTCTTCAGGCTTCAGAAGTTTCAAACTTTCCTCCTGCACTTTCTCCTGGAGTGCTTTCACCCGAAGTCGACGATCCTTCGACGTGTGTCTTTTGGAATCAACGGTTGATACGTACTCCGACCTTTGGGCCTTTGGGATTTTTAGACCCAATGCAACCTGTCACATATTTCCCTTCCAGAGTGCCCAGTATCCAGACTGCATGATTTTTCGCCACGTGGTGAAATACTGGAAGCAGACACGTGGCCCAATTAGGTGGGTGACATGTGTCACATTCTATATGACCTTTCAATACTCTAAATGCTCAAACGTTACTGACATGTTGATCTGAAAATAGGGGGCTGACTTGTTATTCTATGCAAGCACCCTCTACTCCATTAAAATAAACTTCACGACCTTGCTCAATGTCTTAGTTGTGCAAGAAGATTTATGTGTCAAGTTTATGCTTCTTTTAAATGTTTATGTGTGAGGTATTTGTAAGGTTAAATATGTGGTTTAAATAAATACACAACAAACATAACTTTCAGCAAATAAACTATCAAACTCACAACAAAGACAATATGATAAAGGAGTTCACCCCCAACTGGGCTACATCTCCTTGAGCCTCCATCAATGGACTAGGCTCTCTGGGATTAGTTTGTCAAATATTATTTTACAAGATGCTTATCGACTCCAATGGATTTACTGATTGTACCATTGGGTTCAGAATACATAAAAACCCCAAAAATGACTAATAGAACTCTGAAAACGGACCATGGCTCATCCGGGCATGACCTCTTCTACATGTGGCCTTAAGCTTCCCTGAGCTTCCTTGTGGAAAAAACACCTGTAAAAGTCCTCAAAAGCCTCTGAAATATGTCCCAATGTGTTCAGAGCATAACACTTAGCCAAAAATGACTATTCATTCACAGAAAAAAGACTTGGGCTCATATGAGCATGACCTCCATCAATAGTGGCCCTAAGCTCCTTGGAGCTCCTGAAACTTCAAGGTAGAAAAACCTGCCAAAGAAGTATCCAAATGGATTTAAATATATGCCAAAACATATATGTTTAAGAAATAAATGTGTGGCATGTTGGTAATCTTTCCTTTACCAAGAATTTTCATCATGGGGGCAGGTCTGGGTTTCGAATCCCATAGACACCACAAAAAGTTTACACTACAACATAGTGCCACGTGGCAGCCCATGCCCGGGCCACGTGGCACCTCCCAATTTGATAGTAAAGCGCCACATGTCAAAACCTCATTCACCCACATCACCTCTTGGCTTTCCATGTCAGAATTTCCATGTTCCCTGCCACATGTGAGGTACGGCCCTGCCACATCATCACCTGTACGGACTGTACAGTCAACATTTTTTTTTTGCCTATTTGGCAAATCGAACAAAACACGATATCTCTCTCATCCGATGTCCGTTTGACCTTGTTCGAAGTGCGTTGGTTTCGTGAAGACGAGGGCTATGCACCTGTTTGTTTTGAGGCGATTCTGAAAACTTTCATTTTTGGGCTAAATTTTGACCCCTCATCCAGATTCTAATGGAGTAGAGGGTGCTTTCATAGCATAATCTATCTGACCTTACAATAGTCCAAATTCTCAAACCTTACTGACATGTTGATTTGAAAATAGGGGGCTGATTTTTTATGCTATGCAAGCACCCTCTACTCCATTAAAATAAACTTTAGGACCTTGCTCAATGTCTTAGTTGTGAAAGAAGTTTTATGTGTCAAGTTTATGCTTCTTTTAAATGTTTATGTGTGAGGTATTTGTAAGGTTAAATATGTGGTTTAAATAAATACACAACAAACACAACTTGCAGCAAATAAACCAACAAACTCACAACAAAGACAAGATGATAAAGGAGTTCACCCCCAATTGGGCTACATCTCCTTGAGCCTCCATCAATGGACTAGGCTCTCTGGGATTAGTTTGTCAAAGATTATTTTTCAAGATTCTACTCAACTCCAATGGATTTATTGAATGTACCATTGGGTTCAGAATACATAAAAACCCCAAAAATGACTAATAGAACTTTGAAAACGGACCATGGCTCACCCATGCATGACCTCTTCTACATGTGGCCTTGAGCTTCCCTGAGCTTCCTTGTGGAAAAAAATACCTGTAAAAGTCCTCAAAATCCTTTTAAACATGTCGCAATGTGTTCAGATCATAACAATTAGCCAAAAATGACTATTCAGTCACAGAAAACAGACTTGGGCTCATATGAGCATGACCTCCATCAATAGTGGCCCTAGGCTCCCTAGAGCTCCTGAAACTTCAAGGTAGAAAAACCTACCAAATAAGTCTCCAAATGGATTTGAAAACTATGCCAATGGATTCAGAACATCCAAAAACCCCTAGTTGGGCTTTTTCGGCGCCTCATTTGGCCAAAAACTGAAGAAGTTAGGCCTCCCGCCATTTTCCTCCTTCAAGTTTGTTGTCTCTGGTTCGCCAAAATGCACTCCTAAGTGAGTAGCCTGGATTTTGGGTGTTTCCCATGCATAAAACCAGAACACACACCCATCTCCACAAAATGCACCAATATTTCGCACCATTAGCGAAACTAAGCCCCCAAAGGCAGAGGTGTTGGGCGCATGGGGGCCATGTGGCCACACCCCAGCCCAAAAATAGACATCGTTTGCATGTGGCACAAACACTTGAAAAGTGTTAAGGCATGGAGAAGTAATTGTTTAAACATGGTTTTGAACCCTCTTAAAATTTCGTGGCATGATCGTATGCCAAATCACATACAATCG
>JZKD02S1833292.1:57139-67596 GCA_000966675.3 Picea glauca
TAAATAATAAAGTGAAGTGACAAAGTCAAAGAGGATTATTTAAATAATAAAGTGAAGTGACAAAGTCACAGAGGATTATTTAAATAATAAAGTGAAGTGACAAAGTCAAAGAGGATTATTTAAATAATAAAGTGAAGTGACAGTGTCAAAGATGATTATTTAAATAATAAAGTGAAATGACAAAATCAAAGAGGATTATTTAAATAATAAAGTGAAGTGACAAAGTCAAGGAGGATTATTTAAATAATAAAGTAAATGGATAGCTGTCTAATTATGGAAAGTGGTTATAAGAGGGTTAACCCTAAAATGAGGAAAATGGGTTAAGTGGTCAAGTGGCTATTTGATACATGGACAAGTGGCGAATTGGGCAAAGTTGGTCATAGGTGACTATGTGGACAAAGTGGCCTAGAAGATGCTTCTAAGGAAGCTACTTTGAGAGTATAAATAAGAGTCAAGGCTCTCTCATTTTAATCACACTTGAGCATATTGAATATCTACACGTGAATGAGGTAACCAAAGGATATCTAAGCCTAATTTTAGAGGGAAGGTGAAGTAAAGAAGGCAGAAATTCAAGGGAGGATAAATTATTGTGATGATGCTTTCTAACGTATGTTATTTACAGGTCATCTCACCATTTTCGCAATAAATTTTTTTCTGGAATGATTCAGACCACGAAATTGGGAGGCCATTGAGGAAACATATCCAAGTAACTTTGGTACAAATTTAAGCTTGTGGGTGGTTGTGTTTTTGGATTTACACTCCGTGGAAAATAGGGTTTGTGGCTAGTCCTGAAACTAATCTAAAATAGGTGTTTCGGGTAAAAACATCACAACTTATTCATAACATATCCAAATTCAGTAAGACCAAATGTGTTGGTTAGAGTACAGTCTATAGTATTCTGTGTACAATTTTCATATCCATACAACAAATATTCTGTGCAGGGCATGCTCTNCATTTAGTCCACTTGCCTCTTAGGCTAGGTAGTTGTTCAATGCGAAGTCTTTGCTTACTTGCCTATTTACTTTAGTTGTTTTTGCTTATTTGCTCTTTTGTTTTAGTAGGTTAGTTAGGTGTCTTTGCTTACTTGTCTATTTTTCTTTAATAGGTTAGATAGGTGCTTTTGCTTACTTTCTTACTTAATTTCTTTCATAGGGTAGTTTCTCATTGAATGTAGGTTGGCAAGTTAAAGAAGTTTGCTTTTATCATTTTCTTATTATGCTTAGTAGTTTGCTTTACATAGAGTTTTTTTCATTTTCTTTTTTAGGAACTATCCATCAGTCGCTTAGTAGGGTTTTCTCATTAGATAGGTTTGCTTGAATAGATTAGGCTTAGATAGCTGCTTTCATTAATTAGATTATACTCCTACCAACCTTTTACCTTTGGCATATATTTTGCCACAACTCTAAGTTTACTTACCCCGGGTTGACAATTTAATTGAGGGTAGTTTAGTGTCTTTTTTAGTACATATAAATCACCTAACAATGGCATTATACTATGTCATGTGTATGCATTCAAAATATAACATCTTGTATAATTACCACTCCAGCCTTTACCACACCTAGTGGTATCTTGTTTCCATTAATGCATTCAACTAATACAATAATGGAATTTTATAAAATAAACTCTTGTTGAGGGAATTCTTACCTAAATTCTCTTTAGTCGTTATGCAACATAAATTCATAAAATACATACCTGCATAGTTGCCATTAAATAAATTTAATTCTACCTGACTAGTTGTTATTAGTAGCAGCTCCCTTCATATGGATGTCTTCCATATGTATCAACCTTATCAACAACACTTGCAACCATGCATTAATTATTTATTTCTTGGCACAAAAATTGTCATTATCAACTTTCATAATCATATATATAACAAATCTACATTCATTACAACATATCTATATGCACTAATAGTGTTTCACTAGCATGCTCATAAATGCATATGTATTCCATTTTTTTTACTATGTATGACTGTCCAACAAGACATAACATAATTGTTTCTATAGTAATTGCAACAACCTCTTTCTCTCTGTACCACTTTTCCTTGTTGTTCTTGGCTACCTTTTCTTTTACCACCACATACTATGTTGATATTAAATTTCAACATTCCTCAATTTTTGGATCCCTCTGATTCAACCTTTCCTTTACTGAGCACTTCCACACTTGTAGTTTCTTGAACCATTCGTTTCTATTTTCTTGACCCATTTGGTTTCAATTTGACATGCATAGTCAACTTCCAACATGCCATAATGATGCACATAAGTCTTCTTCTCTAGTTGCATAGAATTAACTGGAAGTAATTAATATTGTTTTTAATTGCCATAATAAATTCCAGTGATACTTTGAACCTATGGAATGTCTCCCATGGATCTTTTCCACTTGAGATGGATGATTTTTAGGTACCATCTCTTTTTCATTCTATACCAATCATATAACTATTTTCTTCTTCATAGTCCTTTATTTATTTCCCTTCAGGAACTCATTTTTCATGTTTACATTCCTCTTGTCTTGTTATATCCATGCTACTTGGGAATTACCTTCAACACTTTTGGAATACATAAAAAATTATCTTCTATTGTTGTCATCCCTCATGGAGTGTTTCCATGTGTTGATTAATTGGGTTGGTTTTCATTGATTTCAACCCTTGAAGAAAGTCCGGTAGCGAATTCTGGTAGCACAAAGGTTTGGGTAATGGACCCAAGTTTGTTAGATGTATAATGGTATGAGTTTTGATATATTTGTAGGTAAGACTATTCTAGATGGATAGTACATGTCATGTCATTTCTGGTGGTATGTGGAACATCACATAACTCCTCACTGTTTGAGAGTTATGGCCTTACGAAGTTGAAGGACCCTCATATGATTTGCTTGAAGCCCCAAAAGGTCAAAGAAGTCAAAGTGCTTGCAAATAAGAAATTATTTAAATAATAAAGTGAAGTGATAAAGTCAAAGAGGATTATTTAAATAATAAAGTGAAGTGACAAAGTCAAAGGGGATTATTTAAATAATAAAGTGAAGTGACAGTGTCAAAGATGATTATTTAAATAATAAAGTGAAATGACAAAATCAAAGAGGATTATTTAAATAATAAAGTGAAGTGACAAAGTCAAGGAGGATTATTTAAATAATAAAGTAAATGGATAGCTGTCTAATTATGGAAAGTGGTTATAAGAGGGTTAACCCTAAAATGAGGAAAATGGGTTAAGTGGTCAAGTGGCTATTTGATACATGGACAAGTGGCGAATTGGGCAAAGTTGGTCATAGGTGACTATGTGGACAAAGTGGCCTAGAAGATGCTTCTAAGGAAGCTACTTTGAGAGTATAAATAAGAGGCAAGGCTCTCTCATTTTAATCACACTTGAGCATATTGAATATCTACACGTGAATGAGGTAACCAAAGGATATCTAAGCCTAATTTCAGAGGGAAGGTGAAGTAAAGAAGGCCGAAATTCAAGGGAGGATAAATTATTTTGATGATGCTTTCTAACGTATGTTATTTACAGGTCATCTCACCATTTTCGCAATAAATTTTTTTCTGGAATGACTCAGACCACGAAATTGGGAGGCCATTGAGGAAACATATCCAAGTAACTGTGGTACAAATTTAAGCTTGTGGGTGGTTTAATTTTTGGATTTACACTCCGTGGAAAATAGGGTTTGTGGCTAGTCCTGAAACTAATCTAAAACAGGTGTTTTGGGTAAAAACATCACAACTTCTTCATAACATATCCAAATTCAGTAAGACCAAATGTGTTGGTTAGAGTACAGTCTATAGTATTCTGTGTACAATTTTCATATCCATACAACAAATATTCTGTGCAGGGCATGCTCTNGTTATGATTATTTCAAGTTAGGGTTGTTGACTAATCCAAAACTAGTCATGTGAGACTAAAGTAAAGTTTGATGAAAATGCTAGTCTCTTGTTGTTAAAGTTAAAGAAGGTTTGCACGTATGTGATCATATACATCAATTCTATTATAGAGTTACAAATCAGATTTGGATTATGAAACTGATGAGGGATTTTGGTTGAGGTTGAGGTACAGGTTGGTGCATGGTTGATGCACTTATTTATGGTACAAGTTGATTATAGGTTGAGGTACAGGTTGATGCATGGTTGATGCATGGTTCAGGTTATTGGTACAGGTTGTTTGGTGCAGGTTGATTGGTATAGGTTTACAACAATATATCTCACAATGATAGTTTGACAGTGGTTCCATCATTCTACTTATACGTCAGAGCGGTTGGACGGGGAAAGGACATGTGGTTGAAACCACCTTCCGGTTGTAGCTGGAGAACATAGGGGGTTGTAGCCTCCTTCTGGTTGTAGCCAGAGAATTGGGGAGTTGGAGCTTCCCTCNTGAAAATATTGGATGATAATGCTACATTGATATAACACTTGCATTATATGGTTAAAAAGGATTAGATTGCTCTATTATTGATTCACCCCCCTCCATGCACCCTTATTATTTATTTTTCCATTAACTGAAGATGTTCAAGGGATTGAATCCACCTTAGAATATGTCTTCCCTTTATGGAAAACCCTTTTTGAAACCTGATTACATTCTTCTAGAATCAATATGCACATAATTTATGGATTTATACATCTGTTGGCACCTTTTAACTTATTAGAAAATTCATTTCTTCACTTCTAAAGTGGTGACCTTCATTCCATGCTTCCACTACGCACTCTAATAACCATAAGGGTGGCACTACTCCATAATTTCGTAGCCAAACCTTGGAGATAATGCACTCTATCTTCATGTATGCATTAAGCCTCTCTCCTTATCTGAATACTTATCATTTTGATGATCAATTCTATTTATAATAGATCTGGTCTCAATGTATTGCTTACCTGTAACTTGGAACCCTTTAAGGTCACTTGAATTTCTTTACTTCAGTCGATACATACTTTACTTTTACACCCTGATTCTCTTTTAATTAACACATGTTATTTTCTTGTAGTAGATTTCCAAGCCTTCGTGGTTGCATCCAAACTCATACCTTAACATTATTCAATCTTGATCTTTGATCATCTTATGAAATATTCTTGTCCTAATACTCTTTCCTTGAGTACCTCTACTTATTTAACCAAAATTCAATCTTCTCACCTATTATGAAAACCATCTCTCTACACTTCCATGGTCTCATATTCATGCATACCCATTACTCCTGCTTTATCATGAAACATGGATGATCTCTCTCTTACTTAGAATCCCCAATTGGTATGAATATTTGCCATCTTGAAGTATTTTTCCAAATCCTAATTCCATTAAGATTCCTCTATATTACTCACTGAGTATAGACATCTTCAACTCATATCTTCCTCGAGCAATCATTCCACATTTTGAAGACCTAACTCTGCATTCTTCCTCATACATGAAGATACCACTTTTCTAAGACAATTTTCTATGTTTTATCATCAACCCTAATCTTTTCTTACAACACATTTATTATATAAGGTGATAATTATAAAAAATCCGGTGAAAGAAAGCATACAACAACAATTGTTAGTTAAACCCACAATACACCATTCTGGTAACATATGTACAATTTTTCCCCTTCATGGTTAACATAAGTCTTCTTTCTGATTTTCCATGAATTATGTTTCTCATCTCACAATTCTAGGTGATTACATGCACTCCTTGGTCCAACAACTTTCCAATGACTACATTCTTGCTCAATTCTAAGTTTTGAGTATAAAGTTATGCCCATTTGAATATTACCCAAAAACTCCTTCAACCAAGTGCAATTTTTAACTGAGCTTATGCATCCTTGCAACTTATCCTTCATAAATTTGATAGGATAAAAATTTGGACAATATAGCCAATTTTTATCTTCTTCTGAGCTCCAGGCTATTAAATACATCATGTTGAATTTTCAGACCAATTAGTACTTTTGGCCCCGAATTCTACATGTATGTTCTACTCACTCTTGTTCATTTTAATGTTTCCATATTTATAATTTAGCTCCATGATTGTGTTCTATAGCTCAATATACTTCCATATATTGCTCATGTGCCTCAATTTAATTCTCGACGAGGAAGTTATGGCCTTCAGAAGTTAACTTGGCCTTAAAATTTACCCTCCACTGTTTGACCTGTAACTCCCTCATACTAAATTTGTTTGACGAATATTATACACCGTTATAAATATTTCTTTGAGATATTTCATTTGATTTGTATAAATTACACTCTAGGTGCACTATTTTTGAGTAGATAAAAACATTGTTAGGGCCTAAAAAATCCCCTGCAAATTCAACACCTGGAAAATACCGAAATTTTCATTAGTATTTTTAAAATATGATTAACTTAAGCTGAATAGGATGTTGATGTGGCACCCAATTCCTCTTGTCACATCCACAAGGATGCCATGTCATCTCCTAACCATTTTGGCCCTACCCCATTGGCCTTCACCTTCTTATTCTATCTGTTATTCCTTTATTACATGGCACATTCACCTTACCTTTTGGGTCCCACAACTTGGCTGCCATGTGGCCATATTTTATTGGGTTGAAGGAATGGAAGGGTCCCTTCCCACACCCATTTACTATGCATTTGTTAATTTTCACTCTGCATAATCTAACGGTCGTCATTTGATGGGCATCGGTGGGGATTGACGATCCACGTCGCATTTAGACCTCCCGTGCCCCACTAAACTTTAACATAGTGGGGAGGGGCCGAAAAAACTAAACAAGTTTAGGGATGGGGTGACATGTCACACATCCATGCATTTAGGCCCCTTTTCCTTAGGTTATTCTAACTCACTAGACCCCCCCTCAAAATCAATACACAGTTGATGCGTGTCCTGCACTCGAGGTTCCACCCGGTAGGATAACACCACCCCTGTGGCGCCAGTTCTCATGCCTCCTCGCACTTTCCACTACCATTGTGTACCTTCCACCATGGAAGTACACATCACCCCCACCACATTAGCTAACATGTGGCCCCCACGTCACGCTGATGTTAGCGTATGGAAAAATATCCAATTTTTTTCAATTTTTCTAAATTTCCTATTTTTCCGAAATGCCCAAAATTGCTCAATTTCAAAATTATTTTTGGGGCCACCATGGAAACTCTTTAATAAGTATTAATATGGCCTATTCAATCCCTATACATATAAATTGGTCCACATTTTTTCAAATTCGACTCTTTCTCTTTGAATTTACCATTATTTAACTGCAGGAAATTGGGGCTTTTTCCCAATTTCATCTAACTTCACCATGGACACTCTACAAATGTATAATTTCAACCAATTTCATCCAAACAAATATCGATTCAACTGCAGAAACAAAATATTTCTTGTGTGCACCGCTAGTTGACATTCCTGGGTATGAATCCCACTCCAATTTATTCACGAATTGGAAAAGTTTTACAGTTTCTGCCATTCTTGTACTGTAAATTAGAAATTTGGCCAATTACAAGCCCAAATTTGCCCAATTCAATATTTAAATTAGGGATTTTAATTCCTGGGCTCGATTCTTCCAAAACACATGAAATCTCCTCCAATTTTACTACAATAATTTTGTTGAACATTTTGTAGACGTACTCTTCCTGACATTTTGTCAAACAATTTTCTTGCAACTCTGCAAATCTCAGCACCACACTCTATTAATTGGCCCATGTAGGCTCAGTGTTGAAAACTGGGCTCTGATACCAGTTTTTAACATCCTCATCCCTGAGCTTGGAAATTCCACATCAAAATTTATGACCTCTGATACCATTTAATAAAATAGATTCTCTACATATGAACAAAGTTATGTGGAATAAAAACAACACACAACAAAACCAATTCATACATAGAATTAATAACAAATATTTTGTAATAGGAAACTCATAATTACACACACATTAATTGAAATAAACACATGATAGACACTTATCTCATGAAATAAACACAAATTTCATGCAGACCTTCCACATTCCTCCCATCCATAGACCACACTGCTCAAAATCTTAACAGTGTGTCACCCCTGAGCTAGGGATAAACTCTACCTGGGAAAAGGAAGTCCTAATCCAGTCTAAGGTCTGCCAATAAAAAAAAATTCTTAGATTTAGGTGCTAAATCAATCAACCATCCTATAGTCCCTCATCCCCCACATGCATGTCCCACCCCAGGAAGTGTGACCCTTCTTTTCTCAACAATCCTTCAGATGGCCCAATTCCCTTATAGGGCTTCAACAACAGGTTGAACAGGGAGTCTCAAAGCCCTGTAGCTGCAACTTGGCACCTTGGGAATTAATTCCCAGCAATTCTTTCACCTGGAGAGAATGTTCACGGGCCTAACAACCTGCTTCTTTAACCACTGGCTAGATACACCTTCCATGTATAGCAATGGATGAAGAATTCCACTTCCCTGGTACAGATGATGAATCCATGATGAATAAATGAATGGTGGGGAAATGTACTAAATCCCCCAAATATATATGCATGTTCCCTTTATGACACATGGAACTCAAGGAACCCCCTTGTCCCCACTTTAAAGACTTAGGATATATTCATATCCATTGTAACTTTATCTTTAAGGAATATTAATATGATATTCCATTGGTATTAATCCCCCTTAGCTTATCCCTTTACTAGACTCTTATCCCCCAGTTTCCCTTTCTAGTGGAGTTTATCCCCATGTCTCTCTTGTTGGGTCGGTCTGCAACAATGGTGTACTTTTATTAATATATGAGTATGATTACAAATTACAATATAGGCACGCTATCCTTTTAACAATCCAATATCTCCAGCCTAATAATCACATAGGAAATCTAGCCTATAATATCCTGGCTCACCATCCTATAAAACATATGTACAATTATACTAGGGATTAACCTGGGGTATTACACTTTTGTAGAGGTTTTTTCTTTTCTAGAAGGAGAATCTTCAAATCCCTTCCCTCTCTGAAAACTTTTGGATCTACATTGTTTCTTATAGTGCCTTTCTTTTCCACATCTCCAACATACCTTTACAATTTTTTTGAGATATTTAGATAACCCACTTGAGGACTTAGATCTATATCTTTCTTGTGAGAGTCCTCTTGCAAATAAGGAATTGATGCTTTGTCTTTCCATGTTTTTTCATCTCATCTCCTCCAACAACAAGGATGAGACCACATAATCAAAACTGAAAGTAGTTGTATTACTAACTATGGCCACAACCAGACCATCCCACGAGTCCGGTAAAGAGAAAAATAAACGGATACACTTATCTTCATCATAAATCTTAATATCAACATATAATATTTGACTTACCAAAGTATTGAAGGCGTTCATATGCTTTGTCACTGAGTCTCCATCTTTCATCCTTGAGTTGTATAACTTATTCCGTAGGAACAATTTGTTTACCAGGGACTTAGATTGATACAAATCCCCTAACTTATTCCAAAAATCCTTGGTTGTAGCTTCCCCCAACACATTTAATAATATTGAATTTGAGAGACACAACAAAATTTTTCTCTTTTCCTTCTGATCCAACTTTGCCCATTCTTTTGTTGACATTCCTGAAGGTGAAATACATGGATCCACCGATCTTTTTCCACCAACATATCTTCCATTTTGAGCTTCCACAACTCAAAAATTTTCCCATTAAATTTATCGATCTCTATTTCTAATTGCTCGCCATTTCTTTTGACCCGAAGAATCTAATAACAACTCTGATACCAAATTTAAATTTTAATCTTGTACAATAAATCACTACAGATAGATTCTTAATAAAAATAGAAAAGATAGAATGACGCACACACACATTACACATAGAGTTTTACCCTGGAAACCCAAACCAGGAAAACCAACAACTTGTTTAGAGTCATACCTCTAATATTATATTCATCATATCATCTTCATTGTTTACAATAATATATATATGGGATCCCAAGACATCCAAAACCCCTAATCCATTGACCCAGTTTAGTCAATAACTCTAATTCCTTAACTAAAATTAGAAAACCATTGGTGAAAACCATGTGTTGAAAAACCACTAAAAATGGACGCAAAAATGCCAAATTGTTTTTCAGGGGAGATAACCCAAAACCCCCTGGATAGGGGGGATCCAACCCCCTACCCGACACACAATGCAACGCGGACACTAGGTCTAGTTGTGCAAAGAATATAACACATACACAACAATCTTCCAATGACTAAGAATTGTATTCTCACCTTTACCGTTGGGCCATTTCATGATACTATGGAATGCAATGTGTCTCCCCTCGTTTGTGAAAACTTACTACTATGATCCCTTACTAAGATCTTTTTCATGACATGTATGATGTTCATTCTAACACTTATAAACTGATCAAATATGGAATGCTTATGGGCTCACATCCTCTACAACCCATTTCCCTTCCTTACTATCTTGCAATGGCGTTTTGCACCATGTTAGTATTTACAAGTGCTTCTTACTCTTGGTGGGTTTCCTAGTTAATATTGATAATGACTCTCATCCACTCTCGTCCTCTATGCATATTTTTTTAGAT
>JZKD02S1833292.1:67646-90264 GCA_000966675.3 Picea glauca
GTGCTCATGGCATTTTCTGCATCGGAAAGGTATATGCTCGTAGTCAAGGGTTTGGTTCCAGTCCTCATCCTGGTATTCCAGTGTGATTGATCCTGGCAGAGGTTTTGATATGTCCATGTAGATGCAGATGCGGGCATAAGATGTGTATTAACTTATCTTGGTAGCCTCTGAGGCTTTTACATATTGTCCCACCGTGTTCCCTATGCCCATTAGTATTTCTTCCAGCCAAAATTCCTGGGGTAATGAGTACATCCAGATCCAAACCGGTGCCCATGAGAAGTCCTCTAGATCTGGGTTGAATCTGTCGGTCCAGAATCGCAGAAATAAGCCTGTTGAGTTATAAAAGTATGGTCGATTATCAAAAATTCTATCCTTGTCCTCAATATTATACAGGATAATTGTGAAGAACCCCTTGGAGCTAAGCTGAACCTCATAGTCTCCCTTGGGGTTCCACCAGTCCTTAATCCACCTGGATAAATCTCTTTCAGTTGGCCATAGGCCCAGGAACTTGCCTATTAGAGCATGGTCCATCATGAATTGGGTATGTTCCCCCACCCTATTCGATGTAATGCAGTAAAGTGAAGGTTTTTCCATTTGAGGGATGCACTTACCTGGCAGCCAGTTTTTGGATGATTGTGGGTTTGATGTGCTGGACTCGCTTTCCATTTCTTTGTTGGTACTATGCCCCTGTGCAAAGAGATGTTCCCTGAGATGCGTCGGCGGTTCAAAGGCCGGCCGCTTGGCCCGGAGTCCGGATCTATCATTGGCGGCTATGTCGCTGTACGAGGGGGGTCCCCCCCCCCCGTCCGGGCTCATATCTGGGGGGGCAGGGGTCCACGGCGTGGCTGGGCCGGGGAGAGAAAAAAGAGGAGTCAGGATCAGAGCGCCAGAGCTTGCATCAGGCGGGTACGGTGCAGTGTTGCATTCGAGCGCTAGGGTTCGCGTCCCTCTCAATTTGCAGAATCGTCCATGACATGTATGATGTTCATTCTAACACTTATAAACTGATCAAATGTGGAATTCTTATGGGCTCACATCCTCTACAACCCATTTCCCTTCCTTACTATCTTGCAATGGTGTTTTGCACCATGTTAGTATTTACAAGTGCTTCTTACTCTTGGTGGGTTTCCTAGTTAATATTGATAATGACTCTCATCCACTCTTGTCCTCTATGCATATTTTTTTAGATGTGTTTGTTGATGTATTTACCCCTCAGGTTAGCCTTCACCCCATTTTCTCAATCCAATACACTATTGATCTCATTATGGGGGCCTCTCTTCCAAATGATCCAACTTACCATTTATCCCCTTGTGAAGCTACTGAGATTGAATGATAGCTTCAAGAGTTGTTGAAATTTTAACATACACATCCTAGTTCCTCCTCTTGTGGTTCTCCCTCTTTGATCATTCCCAAAAATGAAATAGATGAATGGCGTCTTGTCACAAAATAACATGCTTTCAAAAAAATGATTGGCAAAAATTGCTACCCATTATCTCACATTGATAATCTACTAGACCATATCATGGGTACCCATTTCTTATTTGACCACAAGGTATCATCAAGTACGCATAGATCCCCCATGACACCTCGGAAACTAATTTTGAAATTAAGTTTGGGTTATTTGAATCGATGGTGATTCCCTTTGGCCTCATCAATGATCCTACCACTTTCTAATGTTTTTTTAATGATTTTTTGTGTCCTCATTTGAGCCAATTTGTAGTGATTTTCCTTGATGATGTATTGTTCTTCAATGAGAATTGGGAGGACCATTAAAAACATGTTCGTACTATTTTATCTCTTTTACGAGATCATCAACACAATCAATCATTCTTTGGGAATACTTCCATTCAGTACTTGGTTTTTTCTGTGGACCATGAGGGAATTCATGCTAATCCTACCAAAGTTAGAGTTTTTTCTAATTGGCCCACTCCATATTCTGCAGTTGATCTGAAGACTTTCCTAGGGTGTGCCAATTTCTATCACCACTTCATTGTTCATTTTATATCGCATGCCATCTTCACTATATCTCCAACCAACCAATGTTTTCTTGGACTAAGGAAGTAGATGATAGTTTTTAGAAGTTAAAGGTTAGTTTGTGTGAATATCCCATGGTCTGTATCCTTGATTTACAACAACCTTTTGAGATTGAAATGGATTCTTTTGATTTTTCCATTTGTGTTGTACTTAAACAAGGGGGATACCTTGCGGATTACCATTTTGAATCCTTGTTGGAGGTAAAGATAAACTATAACACATATGATAAGAAGTTTTATGCTCTCATCTAGAATTCGAATCAATGGCATCATTATATTTTGGGTAAGGAGACTATATTACATATTGATCATCACCCCTTGATTTTTATCAATTCTCAATCCAAAATCCAACACTTTCTGATCCCCACATAGTCCAGGGCCTCTCTCACTATGGATTTTTTTAGTGGATTACCTATGACTTTCCATAAACATGAATGCATTTTTGTTGTGTTTTTGTTTTTCAAAAATGTATTTATTTATTCCCTATACTACGACCATGTTTTCCTCCCACACCGTGGAAATGTTTTTCACTCATTCCTAGTCACATTTTCATCTCCCTCTTACTATTGTCTTTGATCGTGAAATTTTTCCCAGCTCCTTTTGGAATACCTCATGGAAATTGTTGGTATACAAAATTTGTTTCTCCATTTCCTTCCACTCCCAAACAAATGGCCAAATTGAGGTGGTTAATCATAGTCTATTGCATACCTTAGAATGTAATATGCTAAACACAAATAATGTGACATATACATGCATGTGTTGTAACACAATTATAATCATACTATTAATCACTCTACTAGTTTATCTCCTTATGAGGCCTAGAGTGGTTATCAAACTCTCACCCCTAATGAGTTTCATATTACTCTTTAGTCATTGTCCTCTTCAAAACAACAAAAAGAACAACATAACACTTCATCCTTTGTTCATCGATTGTCTAAACTTTAGGATCAAGTTGTCGTAGCTCTACAAGCTTGTTAAGAGCGCTATAAAGAGTTTCATGATTCCCATCGTGTTCCCATAAAATTTCAGTTTGTTGATGATGCATGGTTAAAATTGGATGAACAATGATTCAAAGGAAAACATCATCATAAAATAAAAACTTTGCAATATGAACCTTGACTATTATTCATTAGATCAATGATAATGCCTATCATTTGGACCTAAAGTATCAAGTTGGCATTCATAATGTTTTCAATAGAAACAACCTCAAACTTTATGAGACTCCTTTACTAGATGAAGACACCACCATTTCACACCCTTTTGAGATCCTTCTAGATTTCTAGCCTCATCTTGCAAAATATTTTTTGTTGGATGCTCCCACTTGCTCCACTCGCAAGCGTCAACATACTTACTATCTTGTTGGGCATCAACGACAACTTTCATCCTAGGAAAATTGGTTTTTAGAGCAACCATTTCAAAGAACATTCCCTCATCTTCTAGAAAGAGTGGGGACACTTTCTGAGCTAAATAGGGAGGATCTAATGTGCCACAACAATTCACATTTCAAGGAACATGCTTCTTTGTCAGGGCACATATCTTCTGGGCATTTTTAGCTTTTTCTTTAATAAATAATTAATAGATACATTATTTGAATAAAGGGTAAGTTGAGTATTTAATCCATATAGTTTTGGGGTGTTTATATTTGACATGTTCAAAACCCTAGATCTATAAATATTTATAAAGACATTTTGTCTTGTCGAATAATGGCTAATAATTTTCTAGGTTCTCATATGTCCCAAGTCTATTATTTTCCAAGTTTATTTATGCCTACTTTCTTGTTGCACTTTTAATATCACACCATATTTATGGTTAGCAGGTTTGATTATTCTACAAAGGGTCCCTGTTTCTACTCAAACTCTCACTAAGGGAAAGTCTCACCCTGCGAGGGAGAGCCTAGGGAAATATAACAAGCAAGCCAACTATTTTCACCTTAGTGGCCTTGATTCCACTCTTCTAGGCTAGGTATCCTAACCTAAGGAGGGTTTTCCTATATGGTCAAACTAAATCATATCATTGCAAGTAAGGCAGATAATGATAAGGACTTGGTTGACTTTGGTTGACTTCTCAAAGTGATGTCTTCAAGGTAAGCTAAAGAAGATGAGTGTTCGTGAGTTAAGGATTTATTTGCAAAAGGAATTCAATGATCCATTAACATGCAAGGTACAGTGATCAAGATTCACTTCACATTTTCAAGAATATTTTAAACCATCCATCATAAATAATCAATGACAATGAATAACCAATAACAAGAGATGAAGGTATTCAATATCCAAATTTGTATGCTATAAATATTAGATCATAACATGTACACTTATGGTGTCACTTCCATGGAAATAACATAACAATTAACCATTAAATGAAAGTACTCATATGAAACATCAATGAGGCACCAATCTTGCATCCATACACCATTTATTGTAGCACAACAATCAAGGTAAGATATAAACAATTATAATAGTTACAATCCATATACCAAGACTTTAGTCAAGTAAAAACTTAGATCTATCATAAATCCACTATTTACTTATGATATTCGGCTTCATAAATGCATATTAATACCTCACCCTCAATATAACTATGAAATTCAGTATGTGTAAGCATTGTAGACTCTAAAAATGACGGTAATCTTAGGACTCAACTCTTAGAGACAACAAAGATAGAAAATATAAGGCATTTATCTAGTGGGTCGATTTAGGTATTTAGTACAGGGAAGAAATTGGGCCCTAAAGTGACATGGACCCTCCCAAAGGTTTCCATAGAAATGACACAAACCCTTACTGTACCCTTAATCTAGAAATCGACTCTCATTATTAGAAAAGGAATGGATCAATAAACATTAATGAGATCATTGAGGCATATTTGGGTGGGATTGAAATGATTCAAGAAAACTAGAATATAGGGTTAGAAAACATTGCACTATATGACCCTTTAAACCACCACTCTAGATGTTTGTATACTTTACAATTAGGACATTAGATAAATGTGTTGAGTAGGATCTTAAAAAGAAAATGATCCAAGGAAAACTCAAATCGTTGAAGGATCATGGTTAACATCCTGGCAACAAAGACAATTTAGAAAAGAAAATACTTGCAATGTCTCTCTTGAAATGGAAATGCACACTTCATATTCGACCTTGAAACCCTTGCAGACTTAGCCCAAAATACAGATTGACCCAAGAGAATGATGATTAGGGATACCGCAATGATAGATTAGACCTACAAAATAATTAGATAACCTTAGGGTTTGACTATAAATTGATAGCAAACAAAGAAAACACTTCAAACCATCAAAATGTTGGCTATACATGATAAAATGGAAAATCAACCAGCAATATGTAATATCCTAGTTTGACCCTTTTGAATATTGTAAGTATTGTATATTGTAGTTAACAAAAAAATGACCAAGGCCAATGGAGTTTGAGGGCCTATAGGGGCTATGATACCACGAGAGGGGAAAGGTGAGGGGGTATAAAGGGGGTTTATACCTAAAAACATCTACCTTATGTTACCTTGAACCTTCATTCAATTCAAAATATGAGTTGTAAAGTTTTAAAAAAGAGGTTAAGAGGAGTGGAGGAAACAAATTCCTAAATCTAAGCCATCATTTCCTAAAAACTAGCAAGTTGTCTCCCCTGCATTATTGGCATTAGGAAGACTTGAATTAGGACCCTCTTGTCATCTTTTAGTCATGCAACAAGAAGAAAAATTCAAATGAGAAAGGGAAGCTAATTTTTTGAAATGGGGAAAAAGAGGAAGAATAAGAGTTCTTGCTGAAAAAGAGGGTTTCTATAACATGTGATAGAACAACCATGAAATGAAGCCATGAGAAATATGGGAAAATCCAAGAACCAAGATAATATCTATTAGAGTTGAGGGATATCAAAATGGACCTTTCCATTCCTTACTGAATAACATTGGAGGGAGGATACCTCTCAGGGACTGTTGAGCTGAGAAAAAAGACCTCCTTGTGTTGTGTGGGCAGGTATTGTGGGTGCCAATGGATGTTATATTCTTTCTTTGTGAATCAAGAGACTAGCATGTGTATTATGCATTAATTAGTTTCCCTGGTGGTATCATAGCCTGGCTAGGGGGTGGCTTCCATAGCGGACTACCCATGGTTGGGTGGAAATCGCGTGCTTCACTGATTGTATGGTTTGCATTTTTTGAACAGATAAGTTATGCATCCTCATTCTGAAAATCATTTATATATATTGATGATAAAATTTGTATGATTGTGGATAAAAGAAAAATTTAGTGTTGAATTATAATAATATTTTCCTTGGAATTGGTTCTTCTCATCTCTTGGGGTGCCCTCTTTCTTCAACAGAATAATTTCATAATCCCAAAAAAATTGAGTTGATGGGTATTGAAACCGACCCATATCCATTAAAATACAACTCTAACCGAACCACATGATAAACACATTAAATCATATGGAATATCTCCCCATACCCTTTAATTTATCTCTCATGGACACAAAATAAAAATAAAACAATTGCTAGTATTCACAAATGCAAATATGTCTAGTATAGCATAGATCTATGACAATGGCGACCATGGATAAGGAGAAGCTCCTAGTCAAGGGATCCAATCCCCTGTAGTCCTTAAGGCTCATTAGAGAGGTGATCAAAATATGGCATTGGCCAAGTCTTGGTATTTCTTAAACATAGGCATGCTATTGTTGAACAAGTACCTACCGAGAAAATATGACTTTAAGTTCCCAATATTTATGACAGTGTCCCACATGACCACTTGCTAGTTATTCAGCTATATGAAATTAGTCTGGCTGAAGATGGTGCTAATGCAACCAATTTGGTTGCATGTGCAATTCATGAAGATCTCATCTCTTAGTGTCATCTTTTTCACATCTGTTTTGAATGGGAATATCTCATTAAGGGAAAGATGAGTTTTGTTTGTATGGATTTATAATGTGCATTTTCGCAACTATTTCCAGAGATCTCAAGTTCATGCTTTAGGGACTTTTGATTTCTTCAGAAGGGGAGAAGTTGAATTCTATGAACCTTCTTCTGTATATGGCTCCCATTACCACAATACTTTTACTACCTGGAACATTACCAATGGAACCTATTGTGCTTGGAATAACCGTTGTAAGTCTTGCAAGGTATGATGTGAAAATCATATGATATCTTCTTTTCAATTTGGCCCTAGCATATTTTGTCAATTTGACCAAAAAAAAAATGGTCATTAAGAACACTAGTCCTTTAACTCTCCAACCTTAGAATGTTGGACAAGACACCTCATTGAAACCATGCTTAGAGCTCGAATGCTACAATCTAGGTTCAGGTTTAGCTAGAACACTACATTTTACAGAGAATTTAAACCATCTAGGTATTTCAGACTTGATTTGGGTTTGCCTTCATGTTATCTATTATCAACTCCTTTGAAGAATAGAAAAGAACTTTGTTGGACATTTCTCAATGCAAAATTGAAGGTATGTATCCCATCAATGAATATATTTAGAACTAGATTTGAATCCCATGGAACAACTCAAAAGATTGTTAAGAACGAGGAAGAACAATCCAAAAGAATTCAGATTATTCAGGGACTTTTTAGAATGTAGTGGGTTTAATCATGGGGATTTCTATAGGACCTAGGATATTGGGTTTTCCTGTAGTAACA
The DNA here is from genome assembly GCA_000966675.3 of Picea glauca. Classification (NCBI taxonomy): domain Eukaryota; kingdom Viridiplantae; phylum Streptophyta; class Pinopsida; order Pinales; family Pinaceae; genus Picea; species Picea glauca. The sequence continues at coordinate 75,319 of JZKD02S1833292.1, forward strand.
ATCAATGTAGGTCCCTTACCATCAGATTTGACAATTTTGGCATCATGGGTCTATGTCATTGCTTCTATTTTCCAATCATAGATATTGGAGAGGCAGTCATGGAAGAGCAAGGATTGGATGAGGAGTTGGAGTATTGTTAAGAAATATCAACGCAACTGGAAATTAATGATAATGGAGGCATTATGTTTATGGGTGTATTATAGAAGAAATGATGAATGATATGCAATAAATCTCAATAAAAACACAAAAAATATTAATTTTCTTTTTAGGTTTAGGTGGTTGAAGACATCAAAGAAGGATGGTGCCTTAGAGGGCCTATGGGGTCACTAATTCACCTTTATGTGAAGCCTAGGGTTTATGATGAAATAATTTTGAAATAAATCGTTGGGATCACCCCTCAAGTGATACTTAGGGCTTGAAGTTTCTCTTTCAGGCTATAAGGGAGGATTGGTCGACGAGAAACCTTTCCCGGTACTAGACAAGATGACATGAAAGTCTATCCAATAAAAAGGTTAGATCCACTATACATCCTTCCTTAATGCATGGACAAGGAACTTTAATGATAAAAGGGGAAGGTGAGAGAAATTACCTTGAATAAACCCTTCCAAGTGGAGCATTGCACACTTCTTTAGCCTTGTAGTAGCCTTTTTCTTCCAAGAAACCTCTATGAAAATTTATCTAACCCTTGAAAAAGTACTAGAAAGTTACAAGAAGAGAAGTAGATACTCAATAAGATCGATAGCCAATGTTCCCATTAATATCTAATGATTTCAAATGAGAGGGGACCTCTTGTTTTATAGGTGATAATCCTCCTCCATTACAATACAAAACCATGAGCTCAAAACAATTTTCCCAATAAACCATAAGAAAGATACAAGTAATAATAAAATAATCTAATAATATGCTCACAAGGTATAATGTCCAATGCAACATCATGGATCCTATGGTAGTGTCATGAATATCAAGACATGGTACACATATCCCAATGAAAAATACCCACTCGAGGTGATGGGTCTATCCTATTAGCAATCCATTAATTGGTAGCACACGATGGCATCCTTTATCAATTCACAACAAAGGTGTTAGTTTTAGTACCTGCCTACATCTTACCAAGTGTGTTAGTTGTGGAGATTGATTATCTTCATGATTCAGAGGGTTGTTTTAGTTGTTCTTGGACCTAATTCCCTAACATGGGGTGTGTGGGGCTTTCCCCCCCACAACTGTCATCACCCCCCTAGCAAGGGATTCAGGAGTAGCACCCCTGAAGCAAAAATTTGGGAAAAATCTCCTTGTAAAATATTGTAATTTCGTAGTCAATCTGGACAGTTCATTATAAGGTTAGAGATCTAATGGTAAAAGTTATTTTAGGGATTTTTCCCTAGAAGGAAACCCTCTTTTATGATGGAATTGTATTGTGGTTTTGCATGTGTGTGAATATTGTATTCTGAGAGAGGAGATTGTGAGAGAAATAAGAGGAAGTTACAATAGGTGCGATGTGGGTTGTATCCCTTCATTTTGTTGGATAATAAAAAGGAAGGACCTTGCAATTTCTCTGGTGGATGTAGCCCACACTGGGTGAACCATGTATACCTGTGTCTCTATTGTATTGTGTATCTTCTGTTTTTTATTTCCACATTTGTTTTATTTTATTTCTCTGTGATCTTGTGTTTCTAAGAACTGGTATCAGAGCGAAAGGTAACTTGTAGGAAAAGAGGGTTCTTGGTTCGAGTTGGAGAAATGGAGGAAGATGGAAAGTTTATGGTCAAGAAATTTAACGGCCAAAACTACCAATTATGGAATATGCATGAGGAATATTATTTATATCAGAAGGATCTATTCCTACCATTGGGTCAAATAGCAAAGAAGCTGACGAACATGAAAGACGAAGAATGAGAGGTTCTTGATAGAAAGGCACTAGGAACGATACAGTTGACCTTGGCAGCGTCGATGGCTTTCAATATTTAAAAAGAAAATACAATGAAGGAGATGATGGACGCATTGGATAAACCATATGAAAAACCCTCGGTGTCTAATAAGGTATTTCTAATGAAGTGATTATTTAATATGAACATGTTAGAAGGTGAGTATGTTGCAGATCATTTAAATGAATTTAATACAGTTACTAATCAGCTAAGTTCTATAAAAGTGGACTTTGATGATGAGGTCAAGGCTCTTTTAATCCTATGCTCATTGCCAGAAAGTTGGAATGGATTGGTCATGGTTGTAAGTAACTTTGTTTCTAGTTCAAACACTCTAAAATTTGATGATGTTCTTGGTGTTATCCTTAGTGAGGAAATGTGACGGAAAAGAACGAGTGAGACATCAGGGAATGTGTTGACCATGGAGAACAGGGGAAGACAAAAGGATAGAGGAAAGGGCCCAGGGAACCATGATAATTCTAGGAAGGGAAGATCCAAATCCACACTGGGAAAGATAGAGTGTTGGAATTGTGGGAAGAAAGGACATATGAAGAAAGATTGTAGAGCTCCAAAGAAACAAAGAGATGGACAACATGAGAAAAATATGGAAGCAAATGTAACAGGTGATGTGTTACCAGATTCTTTGATTGTTTCTATAGATAATATTTCTGAGTCTTGGGTAGTATATTTCGAGGCTTCATTTCATGCTACACCCCATAGGAAACATTTTCTAGATTATGTTCAAGGTGATTTTTGACAAGTTCATTTGGGTGATGATGCACCATGAAAAATTGTTGGAATGGGTAAGGTATAAAATAAAAAAAAGAATGGAAACCAATGGTTGTTGAAAGAGGTAAGACATGTTCTAGATCTAAGGAAAAATATAATTTCAATAGGGCAGTTGGCAAGTGAAGGTTGTATATCTATATTTACAGATAAGACGTGGAAGGTCACTAAAGGATCACTAATGATAGAAAAATGAGAGAAGGTAGGTACATTGTATTTATGTACTGGTAATACAGACTCTTCTATCTCTTTATCTTCTACAAGAATGGATACATCATTGCGGCATCATAGGCTTGGACACATGAGTGAGAAGGGGATGCAGATATTTCACAAAAGAAATGTGTTTCAAGATATTAAACAAATTGATTTGGATTTCTGTGAGCACTATGTTTATGGAAAACATAAAAGAGTCATATTTCTTAGAGTTGGAAAGGTAAAGAAGAGTGAAAAGTTAGAGCTTGTGCATACATATGCATGGGGAACAACTCAGGTATCATTTCTTGGTAACTCTCGTTATTATGTTACTTTGATTGATAATGCAACTAGAAAAACTTGGGTTTATTGCATTCGACAAAAATCTGATGTTTTGACACTTTTAAGAAATGGAAAGATTTGGTTGAGAATTAGACAAGAAAAAGGTTGAAGTGTCCTAGATCAGAAAATGGAGGTGAATATTGTATCAAGGAGTTTGATAATTATTGTTCATACCATGGGATTCATAGAGAGAAGATAGTTCCAAGAACACCACAAGAAAATGGTGTGTCGGAAAGGATGAACATGACAATCATGGAGCGTGCAAGGAGTATGAGATTGCATGCAGGGTTGCCCTTACAGTTTTGGGAAGATGTTATAGGTACTACTATTTAATTAATAAATAGAGGAACTTCAATCTCTTTGGATGGTGGCACTCCAGAGGAGACATGGACAGGTAAAAAGGTAAAATACTCATTTATGAAGACTTTCGGTTGTGAAGCATTTGTCCATATTGATAAAGAAAATAGAACAAATATTGAAGCAAAATCCAAGAAGTGTACCTTTATTGGATACAATGTTAATGATTTTGGTTATTTCTTACGAGGTTATGAATACCACGAAATAATTAGTAGTAGAGATGTCATATTCAATAAGAATTTCATGTACAAGGATCAGTTGCAGGGAAAGAAACAAGAAAAAGAAAAACAAGAATACACAGTGCTTGATGAGATCACTGAAAAACAAATTCCAAAGGTACCAGAAAATCAAAATGTAAAACAAGAAGAGAAACATGTACCTCAAACTCCTGCAAGTGTTGTTAGAATATCTACCAGGTTAAGTAGACCCCCTAAACGATACTCTCCTTCATTGTATTATCTATTGTTGACTTAATCTGGTGAATCGAAAACTTATGAAGAGGAAATGCAGGTAGACACTAAAAAGAAGTGGGAGAAAGGCATGAAAGAGAAAATTGATTCCTTGGTAAATAACCATACTTGGGACCTGGTTTAGTTTCCTGCAGGAAAAAGAGAATTATATAATAAATGGGTTTACAAGTTGAAGGAAGAAGATGGAGGGAAAAAAAGGTACAAGGCTAGACTTGTTGTAAAGGGGTTTGCACAAAAGAAAGGTATAGATTTTGATGAAATATTTTCTCCTGTTGTTAAGGTGAATTCAATTAGGACTATTTTGAGTCTTGTGGTGGTAGAATATTTTCATGTTGAACAGTTAGATGTAAAAACAATTTTTCTCCATGGGGATTTGGAGGAAGAGATTTATATGTAGCAACCACAGGGGTATGAGGTCAAAGGAAAGAAGAATTTGGTATGCAATTTGAAGAAGAGCTTGTATGGCCTAAATAAAGCTCCAAGGAAATGGTATTTGAAGTTTGACATGTTTATGATAGAACAAGGTTATAGTAGATGTCATTCTGATCACTGTGTTTATTTTAAAATTCTAGAAAATGGAAGCTATATTATCTTGCTATTACATGTAGATGAAATGCTTGTTGTAGAGTCTAACATGAAGTATATAAATGTGCACAAAAGGAAATTAAATAACTCTTTTGCGATGAAGGATTTGGGTGCTGCAAATAAAATCCTTGGTATGAGAATAACAAGAGACGGGAAAAATCACAAATTGACATTGTCTCAAGGTGAGTATATAGAGAAGGTGTTGGAGAGGTTTAGAATGCAGAATGCAAAACCAGTTAGCACACCTTTGGATAGCCATTTCAAATTAACCAAGGAAATGTGTCCCAAGAAATAGAAGGAGATAGAATACATGTACAGGGTTCCTTATTCATCATCAGTTGACAGCTTGATGTATGTGATGGTTTGCACAAGACCAAATATTGCACATGCATTGGGAGTTATGAGCAGGTATATGAACTATCCAGGTAAAGAAGATTGGGATATAGTAAAGTGGATTCTCAGGTATTTGAGAGGTGTTGCTACTCATCCATTATTTTTTGGAGGTTCAAACACTATTCTACGGGGATATGTTGATTCAGATATGACAGGTGATAAATATAGGAGGAGAACCACAGGGTATGTTTTTACTGTAGGTGGAACAACAATAAGTTGGATTTAGAAACTGCAAAAGGTTGTTGCACTTTCAACAATGGAAGCAAAGTATGTTGTTTCTATAGAGACTAGTAAGGAGATGAATTCATTACAGAGGTTTATGTAGGAATTGGGAAAGAAGCATGAGAATAATAGGTTGTATTGTGATAGTGATGCAAACCCCCACCCACTCCTAGGGTCCGTGTGACCTCTCGGTCTAGGATCGTTCAAATATGGAGCTGGATTAGCTCTCGGGCCCCTGCTGAGTCCCCAAAATCTTACACAGGTCCTTTACCTCTTCGTGCAGGTTCCACAAAACTCGCAGTCTCTTTTCCCTAAGCCCCTTTACCTTTAAATTTCAATTTTGGGCACTAGCCCCTTGTTTTCGGCCAACTCCTTATGTGACTGTGGGCTATGACTAGGTTCTAACCCAAAAGGCTCTAATTCGGAACTATGGGCACTTCGGGCTCCAAGATTTTTGCACTCAACACACCTCCACTCCTCTTTATAGCCAAACTCATGAATGATCGAACAATGGTAGGGATCAACGACCCAGAATTACTCCGGGCCCTCAGACTTTTGAGATTTTCACTGCACAATGCCAACAATCCTCCTGAGTGTCAAATTGGCGAAAACTCATGGAGTGCGAGATTTGACGGTCCACAACTTCCCAGCATCCAATGACTGAAATACACTACGAGACTCCAAGATTTGGGAGTTTTCGAAGCACTGCAACACAGATCCACTAGAGTGTTGAACCAATGAATGCACACATGAAATAATCCAATAGACCCCATGCCCCAACAAATGGACGGTCCTGATTTAATTAGGATTTCGAGAGTTTGGGCACCTTCACACTTCGAATTTTTGTATCCTCTGAATTCCGAAGTAACAAAGGGTCTAATCGCCTTCCATGTGTCCACTCTAGATCAATGGCTGGGATGATTTTCGGCCTTCGAGACTCCGGTAAACTTCCACTCAAACACTTCTATTCACAAACTCCTCTGGAGTGTTGGACCTTTGGATCCCTGGATCAACTGCCACATGTTCCCCTCAAATGGATGATTGAGATTAACTCTGGCCTTTGGGACTTCACGAGTCTCCATAACACTGCACCCTGCCTCCTCCGAACTCTGAACTAACGAAGGGATATATCCTTCATCCACGTTCACCCCTTGATCAATGGTCGAGATCTACTACGGGACTTTGGACTTCGAGAGTTCCCGACTGCTAACATGAACAAACCTTCGGAGTGACGAAGGCTCACTCTTGATGGTCCACATGTCCTCCTTCAATGGATGGTTGGGATGGACTATGGTCTTCGGGCCTTCAAGAGTCCTCACAAACTATGCACTTTGTTTCCTCCTAAGTACTGGACCTTCGGACTCTCAGATCTCCTTCCACATGTCCACTGTGATCAATGGTTGATATCTCCTCCAACTCTTGGGTCTTCGGGAATTCTCGATTCAACTCAAAACAAATCCTCTGGAGTGTTATACTTCTAGGCCTCTAGATTTACTGAGACGTATCTCCTCCCGATAAATGGTGAGGATCTTGTCCGTTTTTCAAAACTTTGGGAAACTTTAAACCCTTAGAACTTATGCTCCACTTCCTCCAAAGTACAATATCTCTGAACTCTGAGATCTTCTTACGCGTGTCCTCTACATCCAATGACCCAAATACACTTTGGGCTTTAGGACTTCGGGAGACTTGTCTCCTCTATGTCCAAATATGATGAACCTCTGAAATTACAAAGTTTGAAGGACCTACAGGGTTAAATCCCATGCATATTACCTCGATCTGATGGTCATTGTAGCTGGTGCTCATATTCGATGGCTATGATATTTTCTCCTTCATGCGCACTCCTCCTTCTATCTGGACTCTGATCCAATGGCCTAGATTTATCCCGACAACAGATCTGACAACTGTTGTAGCTTCCTCCTTTGCTGTTGCACTTCACTTCCCTTAAAAGAAGGAATTTCTCAATATTTTTCAAATGCTTGGCCTCTGAATCTTCTCCTGCAAGGCTGTTTGCTTGGCCTATGCTTGCGTTTTGAAAATGCTACTCTTCATGGGATTTTTCGACACTCTGATGAAATGTGGGCGCAATCATTGTGCTTATACCACTATCTAAGACTTAGGTCATTTTCCACCCATTGCACACCTTGCAGGTCTCTGCGCGTACTTGCGCTATCTCTCCTAAGATTTGAATTCTTCGACTGACAAAGAGGTTTGGCCCTTTGTTCCTTCAACGATTTCTTGTGCTCTCTCAACACACTGTGCTCATTCTTCTAAGCCTCACAAACACTTTCAAAGTGTTCCTTCAGGACTCTCCTTGCTGACTTCACTCTTCCTTTCGATATTTTTCCAACACTTAAATAGTGTATTTGCTTTGTTCACTCCTTGCATAGTTTTCCTTTTGAGTCCTGAACTTTTCAGGCTCACCTGTGCACACCTTTCGCTCGCTCAATGCACTCATTGCATAGCTTCCTTCCTTAGAGTGTTCAGTAACTCTGGTGTGTCTTCTTGGAAATATTCTCACAAAAATAGAAACAGAGTTCTCGTGCACTCCTTGCGCCTACTCAATGCACTCCTTACAGAGCCTTCTCCTCAGAGTGTTCAGTAACTATGGTGTGCCTTCTCTTGCACTACTTCTTCTGAGCTCTAGAATGATTTTGGTGTGCTCACCTGGCACACTCTTCTCTGAACTTGGAATAGATTTCAAGTGCACTCCTTTCACTGGCTTCAAGGATTATTTAAATTACTCTGGTGTGCACTCCTTGCACACGCCTTAAGAGCCTAGAACACTTAGAAAACTAACATATAGGAAAATCTATCTAATTCCTGCAAAGGGAATAAAAAATGAACTAACAACATTCATGGCATACATGAGTAAACATAGAAATCATTCAAAGACATTCATAAAACTAATAAAACATACACACAAAGCGTCATATACAGGAAAAAAATCATCTTTGTATTAATACTCTGAATGCTAATTACACTGTGTACAAGTCTGGACTGCAACAGAGTCTCAACACTTTCTCTTATCCTCTATTGAGCTCCCTAACTTAATTCCTTCTTCTTTCTTATGAATTTTTGATACAATGATATTTTTACAAAAGAGGGGTCCTCAAGAATTCCCTCCAGCTACTTACTCATATTAAATTACATTCAATTACATTTAAGAAACATCTAGTCTGAATTGGACATAGATCTATCTACTTGTAAACCATTAAAGGCGACTTCGCATGCAGTCTGTAAAATACACATGGGCTCGACTTTATTTGACACTTCAAACATTTAATTTCATTGAATTACATTAAAATTTTAAATTCAATTCAAAATTTTGGGATAGATGGCCCGTCCTTCTTTGGGATTTGTTCCCCCTAAGTGCTTTGATACGTTGTCTTTCTGGCACGTTGTTGAGGTGGAGCAATTCTCCTGCATCATATAGAGAGAGTTCCATTCATCTTTCAAATAACTCATCCTTCCATTCAAATACTAAGCATATACAACTCAGGTACCATTTCATATGATCTCTCTTGGAAGATGGACATTTGAAGTTGGAAAAGATAAATTATAGCCATAATCCTATAGACATGTTAACAAAGGAAGTAACTAGGGAGAAACTGAGTTCTTTCTCAATTTAAGTTGGCCTTCAAGCATGAAGGTGAAGATGAGGAATTTTCCATGTCCAAGGTGGATCATAATCCAACAGGTACAACAGTAGTGGAGTTGTTGTGATTAGTCTGCAAGTGCGAGATTGTTGGTTGTGGAGCTTGATCATATTCCTGATTTAGAGGTTCTTGGACCCCATTCCCTAATAGGGGTTGTGGGGGGGATTTCCCCCTCACAAATGTCACCTCCCCCCTGGCGAGGGATTCAGGGGAAACACCCCCGAAGTGAAATTTTGGGAAAAAATGCCTTGTAAAATATTGTAATTTCATAGTCAATATGGATCGCTCATTATAAGGTCGCAGATATGATGATAGAAGTTATTTTAGGGTTTTTTTCTCCAGAAGGAAACCCTCTTTTTGAGGGAATTGTATTGTAGTTTTGCATGTGTGTGAATATTATATTTTGAGAGAGGATATTGTGAGAGAAAGAAGAGGAATTTACAATAGGTGTGTTGTGGGTTGTATCCCTTCATTTTGATGGATAATAAGAAGGAAGGACGTAGCAATTTTTCTAGTAGACGTATCCCACACTAGGTGAACCACATATATCTATGTTTATATTGTATTATGTATCTTATGCATTTTATTTCCGCATTTATTTATTTTATTGCTCTGCGATCCTATTTTTCTAACAAAGTGGAACAATGTTGACCCTTATACATGCATCAAATCCTAAGACAACCCATATTTTCTAAGTACCTAGGTAAAAGATAGGAAATAATGAGTAATAATGATGAAGGGGGGAAAGGGGAATGGGTTCATGTCATGACCCTCAAATTCTTAGACATGCATGGGTCTTATTATTCATTTAATCATTCATCTAACTTCATTTGGCCATGGTTTTTTCTTTATAATTTCCTTCTAGAGGGAGCTTAGCATTGAATTACCATCCTCGACACTGTTTTTTACTACCCTTTGAAGTCTTTTTCTTTAGATTACCAGTTTATTGAACTTGTAGGTCCCTTTTATTTAGATATTCATAGATATTCACAATGAGAGGGATTTCTCAAGCTTAATGATTGGATTTTAACTTTGTTCTTCACCTCTTATCCTTAGTGGCTTTATTTATTTCAAGTTTAGATTTGACCTTTCCTTTTGAACTTTGTGGAATCATACATGACCAATATAATATTTATATGTGAATGGAATGAATGAACCGAGGAAGTGCAAAATGGTTATCATGGTTGGGATATGGACAACGTTATCTAGTCTGGACACCTAGTGAATCATGTCAACCCAAGAGATGACACACTTGTAAAATAAAACATGTTCTCCAAGGTACTACAAGGAAATAAGTAAAACCATATAACATCATGAAATTCCCAAAGACAATTGTTAGGTGTATACCACTTTACGACAAGCTAAAAATTTATATCATCAAGTTCAAACATGTATCAATACATGGAATTTCATATGAAGCAAATTGAGCACCATACCATACCACAATGCATCTATCATCTAAGGAGTTGGGACAAAAGTGAGATATGCCATAGTTGATATAGCACAATCATGAATCTGATGGAGATCAAGAAGAAGTTTGTCTGGATCTAGCAAAAATGAGCATGACACCTCATGCAATAAACAACATGAAACCCTTGTGAGGGTATCCAAAAGTGTTACTCCTGGAGGGGGTAACAGGGACAATTGCAAATGAAATTCTCAATTTGTTGCTACATGGTAGGCCAAGATAAGTGTCGATGGAGGTTCTAGAAAGTCTTTAGAGTACCAAAATTCCCACCATATGCGGAAGCATGGGCTTCACGAATAAGAGACAAACAGTTGGGACTAGTGGGATCACACAACTAATTCAATTTGCAAATCCAACCATTGTGGATGGAATCCTAGATCTATAAATCCATGGTAAAACAAACATGGGAAAAAACTATAGATTTATATATCTTTATAAAGGCATTTCAGACTAGTGAATAGAGTTTAATCAATTTTTGGGTTCTCATAAGTCCAAAGTCTGTTATATTCTGAATTTATTTATGCATACTTTATTATTGCACTTTTAATGTTACAAAACCAAGATGAGTTCTTACCCAATCACAAGAAGTTTAAGGTCTTACTTCAGGACCAAAAGGTGATTTCAACCTAGATAGTATATACAAGAAAGCCAATATCCTATATTGTCATTGTTTAGGTTATAACAATGATGTCATGTTCTTTCAAGTAGCATCTAACCTTAGTTCCATACATCATACAATATACTACTCATAGTCACAATTTAACCTCTTTCCTAGGAGGTAATAAATAAAAATATCATGAATAGAAGTCAATATAATAATAATAATCTATTTTTAAGGTCATGACCAAGCCAAACACCAAATTGTTGTATGAGACCACCTTGTTTGTGGGACAAGGGACCCCCTCCACACAACGATTTGATTGCTAAAGTATACAAAGGTGTACATACCCTACCCCCCTCTGGATTTGAACATGTGACCTCCAAGGAGGAAACACATTTTCTCAACCATTAGGCCTACTCAAGTTGAATATAAAAATGAGATGGAATAAAATATAAATATAAATATAAAGAAAAACAAATTATATTAGAGAAATTAAGTAGGGACATTAAGTCTTACCATTAAACTCAAGTAAGGAAAGAAAAGTATAAAATAAGTAAATTAAATCAAATTAAATTAAAGTGAAAATATATAAGTAAAGTGAAAAATCAATGAAAGAAAAATATATAATTAATAAAAATACATCAAATAAATAATGATTAATTTAAAGAGAAGAGGTTACAAAAGATTCAAAAAGTGGGATAGAAAGAATGATCAAGAGGGAAAAGTCCAGGAATAATGAAAGATGGAGATGGATTAAAGAGAGGTAATGAAGACGAGGAGGAGAAATATAAGATGCAGAGATGGAGGGGGTTCTTATAAAAATGATTGATGATGGGCTTCCAAGAGTGAATGAGTTTGTAATTTTCTTCCCGATTAAAGTTATTAGGATGTTTCTCAATTTCGAGGTTGAGGGCTTCTTGGGCCACGAGGAAGGACGTCCACCTTCCTTCGCCAACCGGTAGGAGAGAATTAGCATATTTCCAATAATTACTATTGTAATCTTCCCTCACCAATCTAGTGGAGTAGGGTGTTTCTTAATAAATAATTAGCATTCTAGTTCGTCGGGCAGTTAATTAATAAAAAGTGAAAACAACGCTTTTTAGTTAGAAATAAAAACAACAAGTCTCTTGTTGTTGCTGTAAAAAAAAATCACCCAGTTTGATAAAAAGGGTGTCTTCTTGTTGATATACAATCAATGGTCATTTACTTTTTACTTCTAGTGGTTTTTCTCTTTCATTTTCTATGTATTTTTGTAGTGTGCAACATTTTATTATTGTGTGCCAGTCTAGTATGTTGTTGCATTTTCAATTTTACATATAGAATTGAGGATCACTTCCTTAATTATTCAAGAGTCATAGGGCGTAGGTGCAATTATTTTGGTTTGATTAAAGTAAATAAGGTGTTTGGTGTTATGGGAATGTTCAACAATACAATTTATCTCCCCACATTAAATTTACAAGGACAACCCAATAGGATAATTTTCTTTCATTCCTTGATATTCTAGTCACCAAGTAATTTGATGGTCCCCACTCCCACCATGTTTATCAATAAAATACACACCAACATATCTCTTCATGCCCAATCCCACCACCACCTTACCATAAAATATGTCATTCTTAAAATTCGGGTATCGAGAACCATTCAAATTTCTGCCCTGCCCCCCCAAAAAAAAAATATTTAACATATAAATATCCATATTTACTAAGACTCTCCAAGCCAATGGCTATTCCATTTCCAAATTAATCGAGCTCTCCACTTCGTCTTCCAACAAAAATCCAAGAATCCCCTCCCCACCTCCTCTCCCCAAGGCCAAATTTAAATCCCTTACATTCACATAATTACTTATCATATTTATAATATCTTAGCCAAAAATAGTATTTGAACTTATTTCTAACCTCACAAAACACTTAAGAAACTTTTTAGAAGCGTCAAAGATAAATCTAACCCTCTTTCATCTCAAGATGTTTACGAGATTCTCTATTCTGATGGGAAATCCTATATCGATCAAACTGGGAAATCAATCCAATCTCACCTTAAAGAACATATAGTTGATACTCATCATAATAATTTTACTAAATTTTCTATTGTCTTGCATTACCATAACACCAAACACCTTATCTGTTTTATTCAAACCAAAATCATCGCACCTACCCTGCACTACTCCTTTTAAATCATTCGGGAAGCATTGGAAATTGAGAAACCTCCAAACAAATTTAATCAAGAAGATGGTTACAAACTCAATAAATCTTAGAATCCCATTATATATTTCTATTTCTAATTTTTCCTCTTTATCACTCTTAGGGGCTCTACAACCCATTATGGGGGATATGTTCATGTAACATAACAAATTGAAATAATAATAAAACATTTTTATTTTTTTTGTAAATAAAAGATTTGTATTACCTTATAATATCAAAATCATACATATGTTCGGGCCCTAACACGTGGCCTGCCATGTGTGGAAAATAGATCGGCATTAGGGCCATGTACCATTGTCTTTCATAGTTCAAAAATACAGAGCTAAAATAGATTAAAACTAGAGCTGACACATTCCAAAAATTGTCGTCTACCTATCCTGTCTAAAAAGAACTAGAAACTCATAATATGCATAAAAGAGAAATCAAATTCCTGGTGTGTGCGATGCGCCATCGTTTCTAGGAGGAGTGTCCCATGGAGCAGTGAATGGATAAGGTTGGCGAGAAGCTAGGAAGCTTCCACTGTTGGAAGGGTTGGAGAGAGAATCCATGAAAATGTCCAGATGTTAGTTGAGAAATTCCAAACCAAAGAGTAGTTCAACCACATCCCTTCTTAGGTTGAACACCAATTGGATTTGGTATGCTAATAGGCCAGATGGAGGAGGGGTCTTGCTTGGAAGTTGTATATCTAGAGCAACTTCAGAAGTTTGAGGAGAATCACATGCAGACTCTTCTTCAATAATAGTTGGATCCCAGAGCTCATCTTGAATTTCTTTGTGAGGATCAACATCCATGTCTATACTGGTCGAGGCTAGAGGGTCAAGTGAGGGAGGGAAGGAAACCATGAATTGAGGATCTAGAGGCGGACCCATACATGGCTCCTTCTTTGGAGTTGAAAGCCTCTCCTCCCATGTCATGCGTGTTGCCCCCATTTCCATTGAAGGGATCCAAAGAATTAAGTTTATGTATGTGTGAACATCTACGAACCAATATTTCATGGCATAGATCCCCCTCAAGAGCACACTAATAAATGAGGAGGTGGAGACTGAGGACCTTAACTTAAATTGCATGGCTAGACAAATGTCACCACAGTCAGGGTAGTGCAATCCAATATGGATAATTACTGACATTGCATGGGTATAGATGGTGTGGGAATGTGGTATGATCTGAAACATAGGTCTTCACTTGATAAGGAGACACCTTTGTTTTCCAGCTTATTCGTAATCATGTTGGATTCTTTGTGACCATGTGAGGGAATAAGTCTAAGGCCATAGTGAAACAGAGTCTTTAGGATATTTAGAGGGTAAAAAAGGCACCAACTAGATGACAATTTCACTGCATCTGATGCATGGATAATTTTTGTGGCCATGGATATGATAATATGGGAATCACCTTCAATTATAAATTTTCTAATATTCATGTGAGAGGCCAATTGTATCCCACGTATCAGGCCCCAAAGCTTTGTTGAATTGTTGGAACCAATGCCTAAATTACCATCCCGAATGTGAGTGATTCGACCATTGTTGTCTCTGAGTATTACACCATATCTTATTGGTCCTGGGTTGGCCTTGGAGGCACCATAAAAATTCAATTTCTCGACACCAGGGAGGCGGTGCCAAACCAGTGTGATTTGGTGATGACATAGTCTTTAATTAGTATTTAAGTTTTGTTGGATAAGATCCAGATTGAGCCTCCATTTGGATAGTATGAGTCTCTCACTAGGTCTAGCCTTGAAGTCTTCAATATTCCATTGTCGAGAT
>JZKD02S1833303.1:0-15161 GCA_000966675.3 Picea glauca
AGAGATGTCTCCCCACCTTCGAAGGTTGATTTATTAACAAACTATCTCTAGATATTAATGAAGGACAGTTAAAAAATTCTCTCCAAGTCTCTAATTTATTAAAATATGTCCAAAATATCAGGATTTTCAGCATCACCCCGGTCGATTAAATATTGTTAAAACTAAATAATCTTCAGAGAGCTGTGGGAAGTGCTTGTAAACCCGTTGGGATACTGAATAGGTCTACTGGAAATGGGTAAATGCATGCATGATGCTAAGATAACTTCGCTGGGGTACTAAATAGGCCCGCTGACAGTGAAGCAATGTCAGGTATATGGAAATTCTTAGATATGGAATCTTTTGACCTTAAATGTCCTTCATTCTGATCTTGAACTTCTTGGCAGGATATAGATATCAGAGTGGGTTAAATGGCACCCCTGTCAAGGCTATGGACGCCTGCTAGCAGTAGCGGCTCTATCAATAGTATTGGAGATTTTAATCTTAACATCGTGACTCTCTTTTGTCGAGATTGTCATCATTTTTCGTCTTTTAAAATAAAAAGCATTTTGAAACTGGAATTTTTTATGATTGATAATGAAGTTCAAACAGTTTCTTGGTTGTTTTCGAGTTGAAGTTTTTCTGATTATCCTAATCTGGACTTGTTCGTTTGGAAGAGATAACTGCTTCTACAAGTGTGTCGCCATTGTTGGCAGCCATATGAATTTCTATTTTTACAACCTGCCTACACAGGGTTTTTAAATTCTCATTACTCGTCGTAGCCTTTCTCATTAAACAACACCATTATCTGTCGCTTTCTACGTACCTGCTTTTCGATTTCATTTTCATAACTGCAAGTATGAAAACTCATAGCTGAAATTCATGTTTGATTTCATCAAAGGGTTAATTTTCATATGGTTTATCGTCTATTTGTCTTATTTTGTTATGAGCATGGTTGTTTTCATGGTATAACCCCTTGTTCTCGAAC
Organism: Picea glauca; assembly: GCA_000966675.3. Taxonomy (NCBI): domain Eukaryota; kingdom Viridiplantae; phylum Streptophyta; class Pinopsida; order Pinales; family Pinaceae; genus Picea; species Picea glauca. The sequence continues at coordinate 965 of JZKD02S1833303.1, forward strand.
ACACCTTGGTTGCATGTGTATTAAACCACCACCCATTTAGCATTTGACTATTGTTAATAGGGTTTTTGATTTATAAAATCTTTGATTCAATTGTTTATTTGATATATTGATTTTTTGATCGAATCCTGGATATGCATATGATGGTTTTCAACTGTTATGATTTTTATGTGTACCATTACACCAAGGTGTCATTCCAAGTACAGCGTGGTATGATGTGTTTGCATGGCCTCAATCTATATTATTTTTCCTCACATGCATAGCATTAACGCTCCTACCTACCATTTCGTGCTCTTTTCGCATTGTGTTGGGGAAGCTTAGGGCAATGGCTCTGTGCTTGTTCTGTCAAACCCTATCGTCAAATCCCTTATTGTTTGTGTGCATTTAGCCATGGTCCTTGTAGTGAGAATTGAGCCCAACAGTGTCCAGAATTTGTTATTGTTTGATAATGCCCGAGAATACTTAGAGAGGAATGGCTGGTAGGTCTTTGTTGAAACGTTCGAGGGTTTTAATTTAACAGTCGCTCAACAATTCGTGCTAATGTTCGATGGTTGCAGAGCTAAAATCGGAGATGTCCAGCTTGAGTTAAATGAAGATTTTATTAGCCAAGCCATCGGTTTTCCATCCGTGGGACAAAAGTGGTTTAAAAACTCAAAGGTTGAAGAGTTTCCTTGGTCATTGTTGTTCACATCAAGGAAGGTTACCAGTTGTGACAGAGGTATGCCCATTACAGCTATAAAACCTAGATGGCACGATCTGTTAGCTATTGTCAAATAGTTCGTTTCTTGTGAGGGTAGATATGGTTTGGTTTTCTTATATCCCTTGCAGTTGCTCATGATTTTTATCGATTTTCCCCTAAACATGCCCTATTTTCTCCTTCAAAGTTTATACAAAATGGCAAAGCGTTTTAAAAGGAAGAAATCTGATTCCATCCTGTTCCACCATTGTTTGATCAAGATTATTATTGTTCATCAGTTGAAGTTAAACGGTGATTGTTGGGACGCCTTCCTGTTAAGAAATGGTTTTTCTAGTAGTGAAATAGGACAGGTTGAAAAGTCTGTCATCACAGAAACCCTCATCGAGCCTACCATCCCTCCTCCTTCACTCTCACCCTGTGTGGAACCCTTGACCTATGCAAACACTACCCAACCCGACACTCTACCAGATTCGTATCCCAAAGGTGGTGTTAAATCTGTTAAAAAATATGCAAAGAAAAAGTATAAAGGTAATATTGATATAAATTATAAGGTTAAAAGGGCCACGCGTTGTGTTTCACGATGTGCCCGAAATAAACCTAAGCCCTGTGTAGACCAAAACCCAATTGTGTTAAGAGAGGATTCCAATTCGGAAATTGAATGGTTTCTAACTGAAGAATATCCATATTCGTATGGACTTTGCTCTGGTAAACCCTATGATTATGTGACAAACCTTCCATCGTGTCTTAAAGACAACCCCGATTTCCCTGGAATCAAACTCAACAGTGAACCTACAAGTCAAATGGAAAATTCACCACATGTTAATATCATCACTGCTAATACATAGTCTATTCATCCAAAATGCAATGAATGTCAGTCATGGCTCGATAGGTATTACATAGATGTGCTTTTACTTCAGTCTCAGATCAAATCCTTGGAAGAACAGGTGAATTTGCTAACGAAAGAGAATGGCAGACTACAATTCATAGCCCAAACCAATGATAAACGACAAAAAACCACAAGTTCTGTTGTTTTTAAGAACGTGGGAGCAGTGACTGCCAATGTGAATTAGAAAATTGCTTGATTAAGATGACTCCCTTAATCTGAGGTATGGTTAAAAATAAATTTAGGATGATTTTGACTTTTTTTTTTTTAATTAGAATACGAGCACAAGAGTAGCTCATGCAGTTCCTTATCCGGATGTGGAGTCCAGACCTGCATTGTTTCATGGTGCGGGGAGAGAAGATTGCCTTCACTGCGGTGGAGGACATATATTTTTTGACTGGGCTCGCATTTCGGGGAAGGCCCCTACTAGCGGAGCCGGTGTTACCTAGGGATGTGGCTCTAGTGACAGTGGGCCGGAGGTTCTGTTTGGAGGTGAACTTTATGTCGTGCACTATTGTGAGGATTGGGGCGAAGGATTCTCTAGCGCATCGTTGTATAACAACAATGATTGTGAGAGTGTATGGGTCCCTTGTGACTCAGCGGATCAATGGTGGTTAGCTATGTATGATGGAGAGGGTACTGGCCGGTGAGCACTTCGCTTGAGGGCTTACGCTGCATGCCAGGACGACAGGGTAGCTGGACCATTATCGGTCCACTGATATAGGAGAATTTTCTTTTGGGTCCATCCTAGTGGCTTGGTTTTTGGAGAGGGTGCCGATGTTGCTCCCTAGGATTTTATTGGGCACTCCTAGGGCACGAGAGTCGCAACTGAAGCAGTGGTCGACTATTTTTTTTTCCACGGTGGTGGCGATGGCGACCACTTATTCACAACTGAGGTGGTGCAGGTGTGGTGACAGATGCCGCAAGTGATATTGAAGTTCCCATATGATGGTTTTGAATTGTGGGAGGATCCAGACATGGTGTTACCTCCAAGGGAGGTTTTTGACCATCGAGGTATGTTGATGAGTTATATATATATGTTTTTTGAGATAGCATGACATGTGTATTTAGTATAGATGCTGATACTATCTGTTGTTTATTTGTATGTGCAGATGTGGCACCTCGCGGGCATGAGGTTGAGTTGTTGAGGGCACCGACTCGCCAGGAGTCGAGGAGATAGCCGCGGGGAGGGTCGTGGGCAGGAGAGAGATGTCGATGTGAGGACACCGAGGTGAGACCAGCTGAGCCTGAGAGAGAAACGAGGAGACATTGGTTTGATGAACCAAGTGTCGGGCCATCATATGCTCCTCCGACAAATGTCGTAGTAGATTTTGAGGACATTTGTTGCCTCCTAGAGGTGGTGCTAGAGGGCATGCCTCAAAGGATGTGGTCGCGTATCCAAGATGAGGGTATCCTGGAGCCGTGGCGGGCCATGGTATGACAAGTAGCAGTAGCAGGTGCTGCTATGATCAGACGGTTACCTCCTCATCAAGAGGGACCAGTAGTGGGTGGGGGACCACCGCCTCAGGGAGGGGTAGGAGGTGGTGCTCTAGAGGCACCTTGAGTGGTTCTTTATGTATTTTTGTATTTTTGTATATAGCCTGGTGAGCCCATTTTGTATCGAGGTGCTTCACTGGCCTGCAGATACTTGTATTTTTGTATGTGAACACTTGGATGGCACTGTGGACCGTATTATATATACACGAGTATACATTTTGAGATCTAGTTGATGTTTACATGTGTTTTGTTAATGTGTTGATGATGTCTAATCTATATATGCTATGACAGGTTGATGATATGTTTATGTATGTGTAGAGGTATCTTGATGTGATATATGCCAGTCTAACACAATATTAGCTAAGTTATTTGTTATTTGATTCAATTGTCTTGGAATATGTGTAAATGTAATGGAATCAAAATGTCGAGATAAAAGTCTAACCTGTAGGTATTTGCGAAAGAGGTAAGGATCGCATACGCGGTACACATTGTTGAGCTGAAGAACGACTAGTTGAGAGTCGAGAAAGACGCTAAGGTCACAAATATGATGATGTTGGACATCGACGAGGAGACCAATGACGATAGTGTATTCAACTTGGTTGTTGGTGGCTGAACCCAAACATATGCCGCTCGAATGGAGCATTTCATGTGAGGGGGTATAGAGGGCCGAAGCTGTCGATGTGAGATTTTGTGTTCAACGGCTGGCGTCGTCTACTTAACTGATGTGGTAGGCCAGTAGAGGAAGCATCTGTCAAGAGCACAAATGATAGTTTAGACGTGAGGGATGGAAAAAAGATTAAAAACACTATAAAAGAACCTAAAGTAGAATTGCTACATTTAGGCATAAAATTTCCTTAAGTATAACCCGTTGACGGGTTCTTTGAGAGAGAGGTTGTTAGGAGAGGCCATTATGTATGCGCCTTTGGTGAGGCAATATTGGATGATGTATGGGCCATGCCATAGTGACTCGAATTTTCCATGACCAAAGGTATCATGAGTGATATCATAAGCAAGGATGAGGTCTCCTTCATGAAATGAGCGAAGGTTGACATGTCGATCAAAGGTGGCCTTGGATCGTTTTTTAGCTGCCTCATTGTTCTGTAATGAAGATCGACTATCTTCATCCAAGGACTCTAAGTTCAACAAGCGCTACTCCATTGGAGAAGTGTTAGGTAATAGCTCAAATGCAGTGCGTAAGGTGGGAATTTCACACTCGATGGGCAAAGTGGCCTCAACCCCATGGACTAGATGAAATGGTGTGAAACCAGTGGCTGTTTTCACAGCTATACGGTAAGCCCATAGCGCGGAAAATAAAATATGATGCCAATTGGTCTTATGTTTGTTAACCGTGTGCTATAACATGGTCTTGAGGACCTTGTTAACTGCTTCGACCTGTTTGTTAGACTGAGGGTAATATGGTGAGGCAAACGCATGGGAGAATCCTAACCAAGATGAGAGTTTGACAAAAATCTCATTCTCGAAGTGTTTCTTGTGATAGGAAACTAGTTGAGGTGGTACTCCAAAGTGGGATATGATGTGGTTAAAGAAAAAATGTGTTGCAGTGTCAGTGGTATTGTTGAAGGTGGGCATAGCTTCCGCCCATTTTGTGAAGTAATTGACTGTGACAACAATTTATTTGTGTCCATTGTTGGAGGGGGGATTACAAGTCATGAAGTCGATGCCCCATTTACAAAAAGGGCCAACAGTGATGACTGGATGAAGAAGAGAAGGTGGTTCTCGGGATCTGTTGGTGTAAAGCTGACACTTCTCGCATCGTTTCATGGCATGAATGCAATCATGAAAAAAGGTAGTCCAAAAGTAACCTGCTTGGATGATCTTTTGAGCAGTGGATATTCCCGAAAGAGGATAATTAGGGCATTTCTAGGTCTTTGACCAACCACCCAGTTGAATCCAGTCCAGATTTGAGTGTCAAATCAACTTGGAAGCTAAACCAGAAGTGGGTGGGAGGCTGACCAGTCTCATAAATGCATTGTTTCTTAGGTGCGTGGATTTTTGCGACAACAGTCGCTCATCGTGCGCATGTGCGCAAATATTGCATTTCTATTTTGCGCATGTGCGTGCGCGCCCTGGGTCTTCATAGCGCCATTTAATTTTTGCACTAGTTGTATAGTTTTTGACCCTTTGGGAATGATTTTGTGATATTTTTGGTCCATGGGTGACCTCATAACTGTTTGACGATGCTGAATTCTTGTAACCATTTGCAGATGAATTTTCAGTGATAATAGTATGGTTACTCTATAACGTTGCCAGACCTGTTGGTGGTTGAGGGCATTATAGACTGGGGGATGAAATTGATTTATAGGGGGAATAATTACATTCTTGTATCGAACATATACCTAAAGGGGCTACGTTGTTTTGATGAACAGGTACCTGCACACATGAAAACCGAATACCCGACGTGAACAATATCTGATGATAAATAACATATGACATTTATTTGATAAAATTATGAACCTGAGCATGCGTACTTGAACGTGACGTGAGAAAAATGATCCTCCGAGGCCATTTTCAGATGATGGCCTGTGGAATGTGAATGTGTATATGGAAGGACTAGGATCCTGTGGCTAAGAATGGATTGGAAAATAGAGGATTTGGGCTGCTGTAACAGAGTGTGGAAGTTGGGAAAAAGGGTTGATATTTGGCGAGACTGGTGTGAGGTGATTTGGAAGATTATGGGATCTTGGGGCTATCGATCAGGTGGGTGAAATACCTCTTGTCAGAGGAAAATGGCTCAATGATGGAGCACATTCCAAGGGAAATCAGGGGTTGTCAGTTCCTCCAGGATATCTTCGTTGCAACGGAAAATGTGAGAATACAGGGGATCTTGGGAGGTGATAGGGGGGATTGTTAAAGTGTGGTTGTCCTCTAGTGGTGAGGACGTAGATGAGATATCGTGTATAGGGTGCGAGGGACTGTTGTACATAAAGTGAATGTCCTTATACTATGGAGAGTGCCTCATGCACGCAGGTAATGATGACAAAATGTATCAAATATCAATAATGTGAGCCTCAGTAGAGAGTGGTCGAGAGGTCTCTAGCCAATACGTTTGGTGTACTGTGGCTAAGGTTTAGAAAAATTGAGGTAGAGCTAGGAAATGATGAGTGCAATGGAGATATTCTGAGCATATGACACAAGCAAATTTGGTTCACAACCCTTTATTTCCTGCAGTGGAGGAATCATGAGTAGCAGTGGATGTACTTGGTGGAGTGGAGAGCAATGTGGTTATTCTAGGGAGTTGGATCAGATTGCGTAAATCGGGAAGAGTAGGAAATCTATTAGTGGGGTTCCCTTCTCTTTCACATAGTGTACAAGGAGGCTGAACTCGAGGATGAAGTGGATTTGTGGGATCTTTCTTCTTTCGTCTTCCCCCAGTAGTGGTAGTGGTGCCAAAATTTTGGGGTAATGGTATCGTGGCAGGATCCTGTACTAGGATCTACATCAATATTNATTCACAACTGAGGTGGTGCAGGTGTGGTGAAAGATGCCACAAGTGATATTGAAGTTCCCATATGCTGGTTTTGACTTGCGGGAGGATCCAGACATGGTGTTACCTCCAAGGGAGGTTTTTGACCATCGAGGTATGTTGATGAGTTATATATATATATGTTTTTTGAGATAGCATGACATGTGTATTTAGTATAGATGCTGATACTATCTGTTGTTTGTTTGTATGTGTAGATGTGGCACCTCGCGGGCATGAGGTTGAGTTGTTGAGGGCACCGACTCGCCAGGAGTCGGGGAGATAGCCGCGAGGAGGGTCGCGGGCAGGAGAGAGATGTCGACGTGAGGACACCGAGGTGAGACCAGCTGAGCCTGAGAGAGAAACGAGGAGACATTGGTTTGATGAACCAAGTGTCGGGCCATCATATGCTCCTCCGACAGATGCCGTAGTAGATTTTGAGGACATTTGTTGCCTCCTATAGGTGGTGCTACAGGGCATGCCTCAGGGGATGTGGTCGCGTATCCAAGATGAGGGTATTCTGGAGCCGTGGCGGGCCATGGTATGAAAAGTAGCAGTAGCAGGTGCTGCTATGATCAGACGGTTACCTCCTCGTCAAGAGGGACCAGTAGTGGGTGGGGGACCACCGCCTGAGGGAGGGGCAGGAGGTGGTGTTCTAGAGGCACCTTGAGTGGTTCTTTATGTATTTTTGTATTTTTGTATATAGCCTGGTGAGCCCATTTTGTATCGAGGTGCTTCACTGGCCTACAGATACTTGTATTTTTGTATGTGAACACTTGGATGGCACTGTGGACCATATTATATATACATGAGTATACATTTTGAGATCTAGTTGATGTTTACATGTGTTTTGTTAATGTGTTGATGATGTCTAATCTATATATGCTATGACAGGTTGATGATATGTTTATGTATGTGTAGAGGTATCTTGATGTGATATATGCCAGTCTAACACAATATTAGCTAAGTTATTTGTTATTTGATTCAATTGTCTTGGAATATGTGTAAATGTAATGGAATCAAAATGTCGAGATAAAAGTCTAACCTGTAGGTATTTGCGAAAGAGGTAAGGATCGCATACGCGGTACACATTGTTGAGCTGAAGAACGACTAGTTGAGAGTCGAGAAAGACGCTAAGGTCACAAATATGATGATGTTGGACATCGACGAGGAGACCAATGACGATAGTGTATTCAACTTGGTTGTTGGTGGCTGAACCCAAACATATGCCGCTCGAATGGAGCATTTCATGTGAGGGGGTATAGAGGGCCGAAGCTGTCGATGTGAGATTTTGTGTTCAACGGCTGGCGTCGTCTACTTAACTGATGTGGTAGGCCAGTAGAGGAAGCATCTGTCAAGAGCACAAATGATAGTTTAGACGTGAGGGATGGAAAAAAGATTAAAAACACTATAAAAGAACCTAAAGTAGAATTGCTACATTTAGGCATAAAATTTCCTTAAGTATAACCCGTTGACGGGTTCTTTGAGAGAGAGGTTGTTAGGAGAGGCCATTATGTATGCGCCTTTGGTGAGGCAATATTGGATGATGTATGGGCCATGCCATAGTGACTCGAATTTTCCATGACCAAAGGTATCATGAGTGATATCATAAGCAAGGATGAGGTCTCCTTCATGAAATGAGCGAAGGTTGACATGTCGATCAAAGGTGGCCTTGGATCGTTTTTTAGCTGCCTCATTGTTCTGTAATGAAGATCGACTATCTTCATCCAAGGACTCTAAGTTCAACAAGCGCTACTCCATTGGAGAAGTGTTAGGTAATAGCTCAAATGCAGTGCGTAAGGTGGGAATTTCACACTCGATGGGCAAAGTGGCCTCAACCCCATGGACTAGATGAAATGGTGTGAAACCAGTGGCTGTTTTCACAGCTATACGGTAAGCCCATAGCGCGGAAAATAAAATATGATGCCAATTGGTCTTATGTTTGTTAACCGTGTGCTATAACATGGTCTTGAGGACCTTGTTAACTGCTTCGACCTGTTTGTTAGACTGAGGGTAATATGGTGAGGCAAACGCATGGGAGAATCCTAACCAAGATGAGAGTTTGACAAAAATCTCATTCTCGAAGTGTTTCTTGTGATAGGAAACTAGTTGAGGTGGTACTCCAAAGTGGGATATGATGTGGTTAAAGAAAAAATGTGTTGCAGTGTCAGTGGTATTGTTGAAGGTGGGCATAGCTTCCGCCCATTTTGTGAAGTAATTGACTGTGACAACAATTTATTTGTGTCCATTGTTGGAGGGGGGATTACAAGTCATGAAGTCGATGCCCCATTTACAAAAAGGGCCAACAGTGATGACTGGATGAAGAAGAGAAGGTGGTTCTCGGGATCTGTTGGTGTAAAGCTGACACTTCTCGCATCGTTTCATGGCATGAATGCAATCATGAAAAAAGGTAGTCCAAAAGTAACCTGCTTGGATGATCTTTTGAGCAGTGGATATTCCCGAAAGAGGATAATTAGGGCATTTCTAGGTCTTTGACCAACCACCCAGTTGAATCCAGTCCAGATTTGAGTGTCAAATCAACTTGGAAGCTAAACCAGAAGTGGGTGGGAGGCTGACCAGTCTCATAAATGCATTGTTTCTTAGGTGCGTGGATTTTTGCGACAACAGTCGCTCATCGTGCGCATGTGCGCAAATATTGCATTTCTATTTTGCGCATGTGCGTGCGCGCCCTGGGTCTTCATAGCGCCATTTAATTTTTGCACTAGTTGTATAGTTTTTGACCCTTTGGGAATGATTTTGTGATATTTTTGGTCCATGGGTGACCTCATAACTGTTTGACGATGCTGAATTCTTGTAACCATTTGCAGATGAATTTTCAGTGATAATAGTATGGTTACTCTATAACGTTGCCAGACCTGTTGGTGGTTGAGGGCATTATAGACTGGGGGATGAAATTGATTTATAGGGGGAATAATTACATTCTTGTATCGAACATATACCTAAAGGGGCTACGTTGTTTTGATGAACAGGTACCTGCACACATGAAAACCGAATACCCGACGTGAACAATATCTGATGATAAATAACATATGACATTTATTTGATAAAATTATGAACCTGAGCATGCGTACTTGAACGTGACGTGAGAAAAATGATCCTCCGAGGCCATTTTCAGATGATGGCCTGTGGAATGTGAATGTGTATATGGAAGGACTAGGATCCTGTGGCTAAGAATGGATTGGAAAATAGAGGATTTGGGCTGCTGTAACAGAGTGTGGAAGTTGGGAAAAAGGGTTGATATTTGGCGAGACTGGTGTGAGGTGATTTGGAAGATTATGGGATCTTGGGGCTATCGATCAGGTGGGTGAAATACCTCTTGTCAGAGGAAAATGGCTCAATGATGGAGCACATTCCAAGGGAAATCAGGGGTTGTCAGTTCCTCCAGGATATCTTCGTTGCAACGGAAAATGTGAGAATACAGGGGATCTTGGGAGGTGATAGGGGGGATTGTTAAAGTGTGGTTGTCCTCTAGTGGTGAGGACGTAGATGAGATATCGTGTATAGGGTGCGAGGGACTGTTGTACATAAAGTGAATGTCCTTATACTATGGAGAGTGCCTCATGCACGCAGGTAATGATGACAAAATGTATCAAATATCAATAATGTGAGCCTCAGTAGAGAGTGGTCGAGAGGTCTCTAGCCAATACGTTTGGTGTACTGTGGCTAAGGTTTAGAAAAATTGAGGTAGAGCTAGGAAATGATGAGTGCAATGGAGATATTCTGAGCATATGACACAAGCAAATTTGGTTCACAACCCTTTATTTCCTGCAGTGGAGGAATCATGAGTAGCAGTGGATGTACTTGGTGGAGTGGAGAGCAATGTGGTTATTCTAGGGAGTTGGATCAGATTGCGTAAATCGGGAAGAGTAGGAAATCTATTAGTGGGGTTCCCTTCTCTTTCACATAGTGTACAAGGAGGCTGAACTCGAGGATGAAGTGGATTTGTGGGATCTTTCTTCTTTCGTCTTCCCCCAGTAGTGGTAGTGGTGCCAAAATTTTGGGGTAATGGTATCGTGGCAGGATCCTGTACTAGGATCTACATCAATATTNTGGGCCCAAACCTTGGGGGCTTTCACATTTCACGTTTTGGGGTTTCCAAATGCAGCGGAAGAGAAACTCCTTGACCTTTGAAATCCCAACTCCCGAAACACCGATGGTGTTTAATCATGCACCACATGTCCCTTGGTTGGATGATTGAGATCCATGTGTAGACATGGGGGCCCTTCTGGCCTAGACCCTTCACCACATGTCTTCCAATATCAAACGACCAAGATCACTCCTCGATCCAATGGTGTTGGTCATTTTAGGACTTCTCCCACCGGGGGTCCATGATGCACCTCTTCCCCATTCTCCCGGTGACCAAATTGTCAAAAGCGTGGATGTGCGCCACGCATCCTATGATCAGACAAACCAGATTAAATCATGGAATATGGGTGCTATCTCTTGCGCTAAACCTTGTGCAGCTCCGTTGATTGTAATTTCCCGATGATTGTTGATCTGCCATGTTGATGGATCCTCGTCGTTGAAAGGCGATCTTTACCCACTCACTTGATTTTAATCTCGACATGGATTTTTCTGAGTATGTGCTTTTTCACTCATGACTGTGGTCTTGGATAGACTTTATTTGATGGGATTTTAAGCCCCACTTCTTCGCATTTAACACCAAGGGCATGAAACTAGAGAGAAACAACCCCCTTGCAAGAATTGGTGCTAACAGTGTGCAAATGGTGACAAGAGATAAATAAATGAACAAGAGCTTTGTATAATTTGAACCTTCACAAGATAATACAACTCAAAATTGTATGTAATCAAATGAGAATCATACATAAATCAATTGGAAATAAGTAAACACGTGGATAAGTGGATTTTGTTTGCGTGGGAGAACAAGTAAAAAAAAATGTTTGTGTCCTAAAAGACATATCATCCTTCCTCTCAAATAACATTGGGCCTTCCAAAAGCACTCAACAACGGGGTCTAAATCCACCAGAAGAGGAACAAGTTAAGGTTTAAATAATAATTTATAATGAGGGGTAGAGGGTGCATACCCCGAAAGAGCTAGCGATATTTCCCAATAGCTACACAAAATCTGATCAAGGTGCGATTGCAGCCCACAATCGCCACCTGGGTAGATGTCTTAAATTTTGGTCACTAGGTACCTCGATCAAAGTGAAACATTTATATTTTCAGCCTCAGAAATGGGTCATAGGCTGGATGCCCTTCCAAGAGTTGGGTGACTAAAGAAGAGATGCGTAGAACAACTAGACCTCGACCTTCAACCCTTAACAAGTGTCTCCCTTCCTTATGGTGTAGGAACACTTGACTTGGAGGATTTCAAAGTTACCTATTTGTCAACTTTTAATGTTTGAAAATGTGAGAATCAGATAATGGGGGGTTATGTGGATGCCTAACCCCAAGATCCTACCTAGACTAAAACATTTCTTTTGGCACTTCCTGTGGAGGAAAACTTAGTGAGTTTTTAGAAAAAATTTAGATGTGGTGGGATAAGAGATTGGGGGTGTGAACCAATATCATTTGAATTAAGGGGTGAGGATAATTTCCAAATAAATAGTGGGACGTTTCATAATTCCTATGGAGAAAACCTACTTCGACCTCCACTATTCAAAGTAGAAATTATGTGTGTGGGGAGTGACTTTGTGTGTGAGCAAGTGAAAAAAGTGTGCCAAGTTTTTAATAATTTAGGTGTCATATTGCAACATGTGGACTTCCTCTGTTCCTTACAAATATTTTTTACCTATCTTACTAAGTGCCATTGGTTAAACCTTGAGGAATTTTAAAATCCCTAAAGAACTAGCATGTGGACATATGGGTCCTTACAAATCCTTTAAACTCCCTAAATGTTGTTTACACTAAGAAATATTGAAAACTATCCTAGATTGCAAGAATGTGGGCATGTATGGACCCATTACTTTGATCTTTAAACTTCCTTAGATTGTGATGTAAACTAAGAAATAAATTTCAAGAAAATATCCCAAGTTTGCAACATGTGGGCATGTATGGGCCCTTACAACTTTAAGATGGTTTCAAAAAACTAAGAGGAACCCTAGGGGGGCTTTGTCCTCTCCTAAATATTTTATTAAGGGAGATGAAATGTCCCTTTAACCACCTTTATTATTCTCAAGATCACACTAGGGTGCGAGAGAAGAGCATACTCAAGGGTCAAAGTTAACTTCTAGTCCCAATTTAAGTGATTTATGTATGATAGTAACAACTTCAACTTAAATTTTTATAAGCCAAACAAGCCATCCATGTGGAAAGAAAAGAAAAGGAGGAAAATATTTGGTTATTTTTACCCCCTAAGTGCCTATGTTTATCTAACCTTTCATATGGGAAAGGATTCTAAGTGGAGTGCATTTTCCTTACAAAGTGCATGAAAGAAAAAATATGAAGGCTAGGGGCCTTCAAATCATGATAAAAACCCTTAAAATTTTGAAATGATGGAGATATGCGTGGGTTACAACTATGATAGGTGTGCAGTGGGTGCACAATTTGTAGTACAAAGAATTTTGTGGCACACAAAGTGCACAGAGTGCGCGTCTGTGGGCAGGAAAACCCACGCACTTCCTGTCACGCGTCGGGGGAGAAAATTTTGAGTGAAATACTCCTCCTCTAGCTCTGAATTTTTCCTTTGGTAGGTTGGGCTAGGCCGATTTTGGTACCTGCAATACAAATTGATTAAAAATAAGTTCTCTTTAAGCTCAAATAGGGTGGAATTTGATACCTATCCGTAGTATGGTAGCCAATCTGTTGTGTTGGTTTTGTTACTTGGGTGAACAAAACAACAAAACTTGCATGTCTGGATGAGCCTGCTAGACAAGACAAACATTTTTGAGTGGGTTAAGCAATCCAAACACATGTATAAACAAATAAATAAACTAAAACACCTAAGAAATAAAAGTTAGAAAGCATGAGAAACTAAGAACCACAAAAATCAACCAATGACCAACATAATGCTACCAATGGATCAATAGATTAGTAGGCAAAACACTGTAGAGAAAAATGAGGAATTATGAGTCTCATCTTCCTCCTTGGGAGGGATCTTGAGTTTCCTAATGGAGAGATCTTCATACAATGGAAGAAAATGACAAATGGTGAAGAAAAATAATGCCTATTCCCTCAAGAGTGTTAGGCGGAAACATTGTCGTTTAATTCCGTTGTAGTATTTTCCCAACTATTTAATTTGTCAATATGAGGTTTGTAGGCTTATGAAGAACACACACTATATATGCAGGAATGAAGTAGAAATAATCTAATCTAAATTGCTGAAATGAAATTAATCTAGGAAAGCATCGAAAGACTAGCTAGGAAAGCAAGAAATTGCATAAAGGAAAAACAATACAACATGTGAAGAGTTGAATGACAAATGACATATGTGAGCTCATACCATATATCGATCTCAGATTATATTACAAGACTCAAATGACGAAGCATGAAAGATTAACAAAGCGAAGAATCAAAGTGAAGAATCCCCTTCTCCCAATTACCAGACTAAATTATGAATTACATGATCTCTAACTCCTCAATTATGAATAACATGATGATCCTCATGAAGAGAGAACACTCTCTTATATACATGAAAGTATTGAAGAGTGTCATAATTACA
>JZKD02S1833314.1:3662-17787 GCA_000966675.3 Picea glauca
GGCTTTCACCATAAGGGGACCACTTTGGAGTTCATCCATATTTACTTCTTATCAACCATGAAAAAACAATAATGAGTAATATTTACATCAAACAATATTGGGTCCATTACCCAAAATTTTGTACTACGGGTCTTTCTTCAAGGGTTGAAATCAATGACAACCAACCTTAATCAACAAAAACGACCTTGGAATTTTAGAACCCCCAAAACTATCGAAAAACTGCCAAGACAGGAAAATGTTTTTCGAGCTAGTGGAATAGGTGGGTGGCCACCGATATCCACTTGGATAAATCTTCCCTCCTTAGGAAGCAATGGTGTCCATTGCATTGAGTTCCCCCATTAGATGAGTAAATTTCTAGTGAATTTGGCCCCGGTTGATCCACTTGCCTTGGTGCAAGAGTTTCCCTGCTTTAATGACTCAATAAAGTTGGATCCTTTGTTATCAAGTTCCATTGATTTGTGTGTCCACAATATGATCACTGGATTCTTGTTGCATCCAATCAACATTGATATCTATTGGTTTCAACTTCTCTGCTATCTATGAGGTGTTCAACAATGGTGGAAAATATGGCCGAAGGAGATCCAAGTTGAAGACTGGGTGTAGGCCAAGGAAAGGGGGAATGTTGAGCTCAAAATAATTGTCACCCATAGCCTTGGTGATGGTGTAAGTCCCATAACAGAGTGGAAAAATCTTCCAATGGGGCCCTGTAAGGTGTTCCTTCTTTAAGTGAAACCAAAATTTGTCACCCACCTAAAACTTATGCGACACCCAATGTTGATCATGGCGCTGCTTGTACTTGTCATTAGACTTCTATAGAATATCCTGAACCTATTGGCATATGTGCTAGATCCTCTCAATGAACCACGTGGCTTATTTAGCTTCTAGTGGAGTAGGGGATGAGTTGGCCAAGGTGGTCACGAGGGGTAGTGAAACATCCATGGGGCCCAATGGTTGGAATCTCAACCCCATCTGAAAGGGGTTGTGGCCAGTTGAGCTATGCAACGCTCGGTTGTAGCTATGTTGGACATAATAAAGACTCTCATCCCATGTTCGGGGGTGTTTTGAATTATACATGCCCAGGATATGTACGACCATTCGATTGATGACCTCAGTTTGGCCATTTGTCTAGGGGTGGAAGGCAGTGGATTTGGTGAGCTTGGTATCCAGCAGTGACCAGAGGATCGACTAGAATGTGTTGAGGAACCAAATTCATGGTCTGAGATAATGGTTTATGGGATATAAAAATGTACCCATACTCATTCAAAGAATATCTTGGCAGTGGCTTCTATTGTGATGTTCTTCTTGCAGGAGGCTAGAATCACCATCTTGGAAAAGCGATCAAAAACCACAAAAACAAATTCATTTCCCCTCTTGGTGGATGGGAGGCCCAACATGTAGTCCATTGAGATGGATTCCCATGACCTGTTAGGAGTAGGTAGAGGGGTGTACATGCCATGTTTCTTAGTGGTCAATTTAGCAATAACACAGGCGATGCAGGACCTGATATACTTACTGGCATCCTGTCGAAGTTTCGACCAGTATAAATGTTTCTGCAACACTGCCATTATATTTTCGATGCCAAAGTGTCCTGCCACCCGACTATAGTGAGCTTCCCAAATCAGATTCACATGCTCTCGAATGCAGAGATAACCTAGACAACAAAAAAACATGTCCTGAAGATGGAAATTAGCGACCACTAAGTTTGCGCCCAACATTTGGTAGGTGGTGGAGAAGTCAAGGTCTGTCTCGTAGAGGTGGGGCCATCCAGAGGTCTCATGGACACAAGAGTCTAGCACCATGGTTAGTGCTGTGACTGGAGGTCATCTGAGGAAATCATAAACTTGGTTGGTACTTCTTGTTTTATACTTGATGTTGAGGTGGAAATTTTGTAAGTATGTTAACCACTTCAAATGGTGGTCATTATATAATTTGCCTTGGGTCTGCATGAACTGTAGTGGCCTGTGATCAGTGTGGATGACTGTCTACTTCCCTATAATGTAATGTCTCCACTTATAGAAGGCTTGAACAATGGAGTACATTTATTTGTCATAAGTAGGCTACTTACAGACAACATCTGATAGTGTCTCACTATGATATTCCACGAGATCGCCATGTTGAGTGAGAACGACACCCACAACATAGCCTAAAGCATTTGTCTCGATCTCAAAGGGATGTTGCAGGTCCGGTAATGAAAGTACTGGGGATGAGAACAAATGCTTCTTTAAGTCATCAAAGTCTTGTTGTTGGGACAGGCCCCACACAAATTTTTCTTTACTTCCACCCCTGGTTACTTGGCTGAGGGCCCATGTGATATGAGATAATTCCAACACGAACCTACGATAGAAATTGATGAGGCCCAAGAAGCTCCGAAGTTCAGTGAGTTTGTTTGGGTCTGGCCAGTCACGGATGACCTGGATCTTGGCTGAATCCACATGCACACCATGATGATCAATGATGTAGCCTAAGTAATGGACCTTGTCCATGCCGAAGGAGCATTTTTCCAAGTTTTCATATAGTTTGTGATGTCACAGGGTGTGCATAACCTGCTAAATATGCTGCAAGTGTTCCGCCCAAGTCTTGTTGTAGATGATGATGTCATCAAGATGCACCACTACAAAAGTATTGGTGAAATTTCATAGGATATCGTCCATCATCCTCATAAAAGTTGTTGGAGCATTTGTCAAACCAAAGGGCATGACCAACCATTCAAAAATACCTTCATTTGACTTGAAGGCAATCTTCCATACATATGTCTATTCTATTGGGACCTGGTGGTAGCCAGACTTTAGATAAATCTTACTGAAGTATTTGGCACCTGTGAGCTAATAAAGGAGGTTGTTGATTCAAGGAATCAAGTACTGATTTTGGACTGTGATTTTATTCAGGGCCCGTTAATCAATGCAGAGTCGTCAGGTCCCATCTTTCTTCTGCACCAACACAATTGGGCTCCCACAAGGAAATGAGATGGGATGGATGTGCCCCTTGTGGAGAAGTTCTTGGATCTTCCTCTTTATCTCCTCGTTTTCTAATAGAGAGTGGTGGTAGACTAGCCCATTGGGTAGCGGTCCAACTGGGGTCAAATTGATGGGATGCTTGACCTAGCAATGTAGAGGTACCCCGGTAGGAGAGGAGATGATATCAGAGTATTCTTCCACGACCTTATCCACTTGCTTATATTGTGAGGAGAGATCGGTCACAGAGGCCCTGGATGTGGCTGATGTTGGTCCTGAGATTAAACTTAAGGATCAAAGATTAATGTCAGGCATCAAGAAAGTTTAAAGAGAGTGTTTTTTAAAAGTGTTTTTTCTACCTTAGTTATATGAGAAAAATTTCTTAAATGAAATTAACAGTATGGAAGCATAGAGGTTGTATTTTGTGTCTGAGTCAAGATTGTAATATTGAATGATGTGAGAGAAAAATGAAAAACTGTTTAATCAAAGCATGAGATCAATTGTTGAAGAGTCTCACCTTGATCAATTGTTGAAGAGTCTCACCTTGTTGCAGTGGAAGAAAATAGGTAGCGCAACCTTGAATAAAGTATAAATTACAATAATTCGCACAACTTGCAGGTGTTGATTTACTCATAGTAAATGGAGAGGAAAAATTGATTACTTGACAAATTACCGATGTAATACAATTACAATAGTATTTGTACTAAATTGAAATCAAACATTTATCAAAGAATTGCATAAAGAAATGTTGAAATATGGAAAAACAGAAGAAACACATAACCCAAACTGAAAAAAATTTGGAATCTCTGTCTGAACTTGTATTAATAATCAATAAGGAGAGTTTTCTCTATTACAATCAGCAAGAAGCAGCCTTTGATATATCTTCAATCTATCTATTTATACAAAACATGTCACAACTCAAAACGGTTGGACTTGTCATAATTTAAAATAACAAATATTTGAAATAAGAAGACATAACATAGAGAATGATGAGCTTTGTTGGCAATCTCTTCGTCGGATGGTCGAAACACTTCTAACGTCTGATCTTATTGATACTTTAGCACAATGTCCTGGTCGTCATATCTTTTTTTCATTTGTCCCTTCAACTATATCCAATAATGCAGTGACACTTCTTACTTGCTTCTGGATGTGCTTGTTTTCCCATACTCAATACATTGGTTTCATTTACTCACTAATTTCACCACCAACCTTGAAGGTTCAATTGCTTCATTCACCTCGAGAGTTTATAACTTCCTCTCTACTCGAGGCAAATTTTCTTGTATCCTTTTTGCTCCTTGAGATATGACCTATAGTTGCAATCTTGGGTTTACTATTAATATATTTATTTGAAGGAGATCAATCTGGTGTATTTTCTGAATGGTCGTCAGAGCTTCTTCTTTGTTTGTTCTGTAATTATACTAGTTCTTTGCTATACCAATTTGGCCCAAGGCTTCAGAGATAGAATTTCCTTCAAAATCAATTATTCCTTTGTCTAGTGATGACAATGCTTCAATATAAGCTTCATTTACCTCTCCAGAAAGTCTTTTGCTTTATGCTAGATTTGTTTCCCAGGCCTTTAAATCCATATAACCTCTTATTTGTCCATAAAGAGAAAGTCGAGGAACATCTGAGGCACCATCCTTTGGTACCAATAATACAACCTCTTGAAACTTAATTCGAGCTATGCAAGCTTCTCTTTCTTTGATGTAGATGTATTTCATAGAAATATCTACTACTTGGTAGCAATTATGGATGGCATCCACCTTCATAAAAAGATCTTGCTGGGGCCTTTCTCGTTTTTGGTTTATTTATAGAGATTGAGTCTGAAAAGATGATATCTCCACTGATGTACCTTCAGTCAAGTCTAGTCTGGCTTGCATTTTATTTATTAGCTCCTCTTGTTGAGTGCCTAATCCTTTGTTGGCCTGTGAATTCTAATGGAGCTCCTCGAGGTTAGCTTGCAGCTGTTGAATTTGATACCGGTCATAAGCTATGATCTACTCGAAGTCTCGACTCATTTTTTTCTGGACAGTTTGCTCAGTTGTGTGTATATTCTTTTGAAGTTTTTCTATCAACAAGATTTTCTATTACAGTTGTTTGGAGAAATTTTCCACAGACCATTGATTAGTCGCGGCGAAAGTTCCCAACGAACCTGCAACTTCCTTTGCATATTCTCTATCATCTCGGTTCTGTCCATCATAAACCACTCTTTGCCTTTTGACTATCGCTCCATATTTCTGATGTGTTTCTCATTTGACGATGTCCCTCCTATTCTTGCTGAAGAAGAATTCTGAGGAGGCATCTCTTTGGGCAAAATTTGGGTGAGATCGCCTATAAAAATGACTTAAGAAATAGGATTTCCGAAACTTGATTGCAACGGTGTCAACGAAGTAATAGGGGTACTGATCTCCATAGACAATTTTTTCTCTGCAGTATTGGCAACATATGTGGATGGTGTTGAAGGAGATGTATCTTTCCCTTGATTTAGGAAATCTTTGAGATGATCCATTGCCTGAGGGCCTAATGGAGTTGATAATGATGCTTCCAATTCCCGCATTAAAAATTTAGTTCTCTTTGGGTTTTCCTCAGTATCATGTTTACTAGAGTTCCCTACTTCAAAATCTATGGGTACAGTTTCCTGTGTAGGCGAAGTAGCTGTCGATTCTCCCTGTAGTACTTTTAGCAAGTTGTTTCGTCTGTATCTTTGAAAACTGAGGATACTGGCATGTTGATATGGGGATAGGGTTTGGACTCTATTCATTACTTCCTCATAAGACCTGACTCCCCTGAATATTTCATCATGTGGGGAGTTTTCATGCACATATCTCTTCAGGTTGTATTTGGCCAGGTGGTTTTCCACGATTTTGTGTGGGTCATGCCTTTTAAATTCAATGTCAACTAACTTGACATCCTCCAAAGCTGCAGCCTCAAATTTGGAGTGACCAAAGTCTAATAATGAAAACATACCAACCTAGAGAGGGAAGGTAGGCCATACCTTTTTCTGGGTTGCTTTCAATTCCTTGTTGATGCCCCCTATCACTATTTTATACGCTACTTCTCGACATACTAGTTGGTCTAGTAAAAACCTTGAGAGAGGATGGGGAGGGACTGAGAATCCAAAAACCATGATGTAAGAGAATTTTTTGTCGATGAACCAACCTGCTATTTTAACTAGATTTCCCATGATTCTGTCTGAAATACAAGGGGGTGGGAAACCATATAGAGATATATGAACGGGCACCACTACGTGGTGGCAGATTTCGTAGAAGAAATCATTGGCCTTGTCTTCCCTCAACTTGGAGTGATAAAAGTGAATAGGTTCAGTGCTCGTCAAGGTCTAGCTCCAGTTCATCAGTGGAAAAGGGGTTATGAAGAAAATATCATATGTGATATACGCGGACATATAGAAAGGGGCGGGCTTGCCCTTTAACTTCGCTAATTTGTATTCCATGCCTTCTTTAGCCAAGTTGTCTGATAAAATTTTGGCCCAATTAAAAGAGAAGCCCTTGGCCACCTCGTGCATAATTGACACCCATGGCATCGGGAAATGAGTTGGACTCTTCTTCCTGAATAGTCTTCATAAATCATATGAGTATCCAATGGCATTGTGGCATAAATTCCATGAGCGTCGACTCTAAATTTATCTGGGTGCCCTCACCAGGACTTGATTATATCAAGATATCTTTTTTCATATTGTATGCATTCTTATTTCTCAAACTCCAGAATGAATGCAACATTGAAATTATATTTAAAATCAGGAGATAGTTTATACATTACTTGTATCTATTCTATTTGGAAAGACCCAACAACAACCTTTTGAGAGTTGAAAATGATCCTGGATTGGACCTCGACGTTTTCTAGGGCCTATCCTATCATGTCATTATATGGCATGAGCCTCAATCGTGCAACTATCTTGTGAATCTCGGACTAGGATATATGTCTGAGTTTAGCTATGTGAGTATTGTCCACTTCAACGTTGAAATATCATGGGAAATTTATAACCTCATGTTCCAGAATCTCAAACACATGTGTCCAATATTTAACTGAGTATATATCTCGCTGTGTAGTGTATGACAGAATGCTCGCATTCGAAGTTGAAACTTCACCAGTTGCATCAGTCTTCTTCATCATGTTCTGTGGTGCCATGATATCGAAAATATAATTGGGATACCTGTTGCAGAGGAATTGCATGAGCTTCTTACTCGGATAAAACTTACTACTTTTCAGAAGATGAAAATGAAATTCATAATCAAACATTTTTATTCACATCAGGTTCATTGATTCGAGTATACCTTTACTGGCGAAAAATTTATTAACCTTAATGGAAAAGTATACCTGGCGATCCACAATCTATTCTAAAAATCATTACCATTGATTTGTGATAAATTCCATTAATATAGGTGGTTCATGTGCGGGATTTTTGGGTGAACCAGAGTTGAAATTTCCCAAATTACGAATACGCGAAAGGTTAATTATGAGATAATCTATTTTAAAATATTAATTAATCATTTTTAATTTCAAGTGCTTTGGATATCGGACTTCGGGATTTTTAATGTAGCTCAATAAGAAATTCTCGAATCCCGAAACTATGAAAAGATTAATTATTCGATAATCGCTTTTAAGTTTTAATTAATCATATTATGTTCTAGTGCTTCAGAAACTCGAATTTTGGAGATTTTAGGATATGATGAAAGGTAAACTTCTGAAATTCGGAGTGCGAAGTCATTAACTATTTTTTGACCAATATTAACTTAGTTAATTGAAATTTAATACTTAGACATTTTAGCGCTTCGTGTATTTGTGAATTATCTCTTTGTTATATTTCCGAAGGGTCATCTCCTGTAGTGATGTGTCGAGGATGACATCATTCTATACGATGTGTCTAGAATAGGGGGTGTCATGCGTTAATTAGAATCTTATGAATCTTCAAACAAAAATATTAGAAAAGGGTGCCACGTGTCAACCCATGGAATACTCAAAAGACACATGTGTAATATGACTCGTGTCCTTTAGAGGTTTATGAAAAGTAATGAACAAACACTTTCGAGTTTCGGTTTCTTTCTAGTTAAGACTTATCAAAACTCCTGAAGCGCAAATCTCTAGAGCGAACTTTAGTGATTTTACTCTTTAAAGATTAGGCGGCTCCAAAACTCTGGGAAAAATGAGGTCATTCGATCAAACCAAAAAACTTCATCAATGACGAGTATTATGCATGCCTTATTACTATTTAACCAGAAATGACTTCGATTTAGATTTCACAAGTTATTTTTTGAGTTACCACTTTGGGAAAGATTATATTTTCATGAAGTGGAGAATGTAAAGATCAAAGTTTAGGATTATATATGTTCCAACAACTGTGATTTTTGGATCACTCTGAGAGTGAATCACAAAGAAGACAAATTTCTCGGTCTGAGAGATGAACTTCCTACATTGTTTGGAAAAGATCAAGGAAATAACACTAGGAGGGACTGCCTCGAGTATCCAGTACAATTTCATGTTCAAAGTAATAATAACACTATGAGGCCTAGACTCATATAGAGCGTGACTTTTCCATAAATAAGGTTGTCCCAAAAGAACATTACAAACTTCGAGAGGAGAAACATCACACAATACCTTGTCATTTAAGGGCTTGATGTCATACGACAGTCAACACTGTTGAACGACACAGAGATCACTTCCTTGGCAGAGCAATCCAATGGTGTAGGGTTGTAGGTGCGGTGTTGTCAGAAGGGCCAGATGATTCATGAACTCTACTAAGATGAGGTTATTCTAGCTACCACTATCAACAATGAAGTGCAATGGGGAGGCTTTTACCCACATCTATGAATGGAAGAGGTGCTCTCCTTCTTCTAGCTCATCTAGTTCACCGGGCTAGAGCTTGGTGGTAGAAATGGTGGCACTGGGTTCCACGTCAATGATCCATCTTCCCCTTTTTGGTTCTAACTCAGATTCATAACTCACATATGATTCAGATACTTTCACTTCGGCCACCAACGACTTCTTTGAGTGGTAGTCAACAATGTTATGTTAAGGGATCTTATGGAAGTTGCACCACCTTCTGGTATCTTTCTTTGTCTTTTTGGTGTCCATATTTTCTTATGGATTGGATTGGTTGTCCCGATATTGTCCATATTTTCTCTGTCCTTTTTTCTGTGGGTTGGGGCCGCACTTTCCTAGATTTTGTTGTGAGGGGTTCCCAGGCCCAAATTTCCGCTTCTTTTGTTTGAGCTTCTGCTCGATTTTGATGGCATATTGGTAGGTCGGGCCCAAGGACGAGATGTCCAGAAATTCCATTTTGGTATGGATGTATCTATGTAGAGCACCATGATACTTGAGCACCAGATGTTTCTCTGAATCTTTGATACCCAACTTGGTGCACAAGGTATGGAAGATATTTGTGAAATCTGGCACTACTTGGTCTCTTTCTTGTCGCAGTGTGGTCCATTTGGTATACAAGTCGTCATAACATCTGACAGGGCAGTATTGTTCCTTAATAGTATCCATAAATGATTCCTAGGTGGTTGCGACTATAAATAATGAGGGTTCCTCTGTTTCCTTTTGCTCAAAGAAAGTTTCACACCAATGGGGAACGACTTTAAGGAGTGCAAGAATAATATTTTCTCTATTCAAAAAGTTATGGACAGAAAAATACCCTTCTAGTAGATTCAACCACTTGTCTATAGAATTTGTCTCTATCTGACCTTCAAATATAGGAATATCGAAGTTTATTTGTACCTTGAAGGGGGCGACGCCTCTGCTCGAGGAATATGTATCACCTATTGGTATTCGTTGAAGGATTTGCGTGAAACTATCCATCATCTCATTCCTCTGTTGCATGAGGGATTCCTCAAGAAACATTTTGAAAGGATCTATTGTTCCGTCATCTTTATTTTCTCTTTCCATGAGAGGTCTCTTGTGTTACATGTTAAAGTTACTCACTTTGATAATGTCTCATTGTCATTATCGCAAGTATCACACTTTTTGTCTTAATGTCTTATTTTCATCCCGCATGTGTCGCATTGCAGATGACATCATAAGAACACTTTGTACATCCTCTAAGAATTTTTAGAAGAGGAAAATATGTCATTTGGAAAAGTTTACAAACTTTTACCTTGAAGAATAATCATCTTAAATGAATTTTTGGAGATCAATGCTCCCCTTCCCACATGCAAGGAGTTCTAACGCTCTTTGTACTCTTGGAAGGGAGTGCTATAACACTTTGTGGCCAACTTTGAGGGAGCCCTGATCTATTGAGAGAATTTGGGGAAGAATCCCCCTTATCTCTAAGGACAGCTAAGAAGCATCTAAGTTAGTATGGCTCGAATCCAAGCTAAAGGTTGGATTTAAGGGAAATCTCACAACTGATGGAGTCATATCCTCAAATTATTCCAAGAATATCTAAGGTGGTTGAGCCTCTCAAATCCTATATAAGGAGGCATTCTCATGGCGAAAGGAGAGGAGAATATCAGTGAAAAGTATTGTCATTTTGATTGTGGATCTTTCGAGAAAGGGGTTGGATGAGGAGGACTTGGTGAGGCTGTTGCATCTGCATCTACATATTGTAAGTACCTTGTTATGTTCTCATCAATATATATGCTTGGCTTCTTTCCTTAAAGTTTGTGTATGTTTGCATGGGCTTGTCTCTTCTTGATAAATCCAGTTTAAACTAATCTCGGTAGAATAGGAAGCATGCATTTCCTTTGTTGTCTGTTGAATTGCAAAACTCATTAAAGGGGCTTGAAGATCAAGTCCAACCTGGACCGAGCAAGGAAGAACTTTATAAAAAGGTACTCATGCTTTCTTCATTTTTTCCTTTGACTAGTTTAGCTACATTTAAAGGAATGTCAGTGTTCAATGTTAACATTATTCTATCTTGGTCATAGGGGTCTAAGATCCAAGTGGACATTCACATGTCTGCAGGGGAATTTTCCTACAATAGAAATTGGCAACTCCACTAAGGATGAAGATTTTAGTTTTAGTTTATTGCTTTGGTTTTGTCTTAGCTTTTACTTGTATTTAGATCCTACTCACTGTATTTTTCCTCTGTTATACATCTATTGTCAGTCCCGAAGTCATCTTACATAGGTTGATGATCAATCCTTCCTGAGTTTTTGTTTTCTAGGTAAATGCTTTTTCATTCTCAGAAAACATCGTCCCTCTTCCTTTACATTCAGAGCATTGATTTTAGTATCAACACTCCCCTACAGTGCTTTAGGGAGCATTGTAGCACTCTGGTACCCATATAACCAAAGTGTTTATTTTTTTCTCTATTGAAAATTGTTGGATATCTATACTCAGTGTGCTTTTTTTAAGTTTTAAACTTGTGAAGTAAAGCAATGCATATAGATTCTTAAGCAAAACAAAATTTAATCAATGACTCATACACAGAGTACATAGAGATTTTATATCAAAAACCCTCAACTGGGAAAACCTTTCTTATATTCATTATCGAATTTCACCATTGACCATACAATATATACAATGTTTTTAGGTATTTCATAGATACCAAAACCCTAATCCCTTAATCTGGGCTTAATTTAGTAAACTGCTAAAAATAGCAAAAACCGCCCAGAAGAAAAAAATTGGGGCACTATGCATAACTAGGGGGGGCATACCTGCCTCCCCCTGGGACCCCCCTAGGAAAGCGCCTAATGCACACGACACGTCAGATGCAGTTTTCGAACCTAACACACCCACACACACACATGAAAATAATATAACACATACCCAACATTCTCCCACTTGTTGTTTTCTTTACATCCAGAGGTCCAGGGGATTATATAGTCAACAATCCAGGGCAATAATGCCCATTGTTACTCTACACTAGGAGAAATTTTCTATGTTCATAGACTTTGTCAATGAATCTACATCATTCTTTAAAGTGTCAACCTTTTCCAGCAACACCTTCTTTTCCTCAACCATGTCTCTCACAAAGTGATACTGAAAATCAATATGCTTTGTCTTTGAATGATAAGCTAGGTTCTTTGCCAGGAAGATTACACTATAACTGTCACAATCTAATCTCACTGCTTGTTGTACCAACCTAATACCTAAACACAATATTTGTAACCATACTTCTTCCTTGCTTGCATGAGTGGTTGCCATGTATTCAACTTTTGTAGTTGAGAGTGCCACTACAACCTGTCTTTTGCTCATCCAACTGATTGCTCCTACAAATAGGTTAAATACATACCCACTTCTCGATATTCTGCGATACAGATCTCCAGCCCAGTCTGCATCAAAAAATCCATGTATGTCCACCACTCTGTCCAATCCTGGTCTTCCTTGGTAGCACAATCTATAATTGGTAGTGCCACGAAGATACCTGAAGACCCTCTTTACTGTTGTCCAATGCTCCTTCCCTAGTTTTGACATATACCTGCTCAAAACTCCCACTACATGTGCAATGTTCAGTCTAGTACAGACCATTGCATACATCAAACTACCAACTGCACTGGCATATGGAACATGGGACATGTCCTCTTCTTCTTCCTGTGTCTTGGGACACTAATCTGCAGATAAATTTACACCTATAGGAATAGGAACCTTCACTGGTTTACTTCCATGCATATTAAACCTCTGCAATATCATCTCAATATATTTTATCCGATTCAACCAGAGTTTCCTATTTGCACGATCTCTTTTAATCTCCATTCCCAAAATGAAGTTAGCAACACCGAGATCCTTCATGTCAAATTTGGAGGATAGTTGTGATTTCACCTCCTTGATAACATCCATGTTATTTCCTACCAATAACATGTCATCAACATACAACACTACATAAATGAAGTGATTACCAACCTGCTTGGAATATACACAGTGATCATCCCTGCTTCTTACAAATCTAAATCCAAGGATGTATGTGTCAAACATTTGGTACCACATCCTAGGTGATTTCTTCAGACCATATAGTGACTTCTTTAGCTTATAGACCAACTCTTTCTTTCCCTTCACTACAAAGACTTCTAGTTGCTTCATGTAGATTTCTTCTTCCAGATCCCCATGTAGGAATGTTGTCTTCACATCCATCTGTTCCACTTCAAGATAAAAAGAAGAAACAATAGATAAACGAAATATAATAGAAGTTAACTTAGCAACAAGAGAAAAAATCTCATCAAAGTCAATTCCCTCTACCCGGGAATAACCTTTTTCTACTAACCGAGCTTTGTATTTCTCCACTTTACCTTGTGATTAAACTTCTTCTTAAACAACCATTTTATACCAACAAATTTTCTTCCAGCTGGAAACTCAACTATATCCCATGCATCATTCTTATCCAAGGCATCCATTTCTTCAACCATGGACTTCTTCCAGAGTTTACTATCCTCTGAATTCACTGCTTCCCTGATAGTTCCGGGATCATCATCAATAATAGATAAAGAAAAATTGGAATGGAAATCGGGTGGACTATACCTTTCTGGTTGCCTTTTATCTCTCATTGATCTCCTCAATACTGGGGTATGAGGTTCTTATTCTTCTTCTTCTTTTTCTTCCTCTTCTTCAGATGATTCAGATTTTTCATCATCCAACTCAAGCTCTACTTTCTCAGGTTCCTCTTGTGTTGGTAGGAATTCCTGTTTGGACACATCTTTCACCTCTCTGAAAACAACATCTTGACTGTAAACAGTCTTCTTGGTTTATGGGTTCCAAATCTTATAACCTTTCACACCATCTTTATAACCAATAAAGATACACTTTTCAGCCTTTTTATCTAGCTTACTCCTATTTTCCTTTGGAACATGTACATAAGCATAAAAAACAAACACTCTAAGATGTTGAAGAGAGGGTTTGTTTGTAGACCATACATCATGTGGAGTTTTATCATCCAACGTTGATGAAGGTGATCAATTGACCAAGTAACATGTTGTACCCACTGCCTCTGCCCATAATTTTTGTCCTAACCCAACACTGTTGAGCATGCTCCTTGCTTTTTCCATCATTTTCTTGTTCATCCTTTCTGCAACTCCATTCTGCTGAGGAGTGTATGGAGTAGTCTTCTGCCTTGCTATACCACACTTCTTACAAAATTCTTCGAATTCATTTCCACATAATTCTCCATCATTATCTGTTCTCAATACCTTTATTTTCTTCTCTATCTGATTTTCTACCAGAGCCTTAAACTCTTTAAATTTATCAAATACCTTAGATTTCTTTCTAAGAAAATAAATCCATGT
>JZKD02S1833314.1:34123-48049 GCA_000966675.3 Picea glauca
TTTTTTTTGTTGCGGGGTTATACTTTGGTCTGAAGAATGTTACAGTGTTGAAATCCCCAAATTTTGAACCAGAGAGAAATGTGTATTTACTTAGCAACCCAAACACAGATGCGCGGCAATAGATCTTGCCAGTTTAATTTTTTTATGTTCCCCAAGGGTTAGGTATTCAAGGGTTCTGTTATCACTCCAGGCAACTCTCCTAGGCTGTAAGTCAGAGATGCCTGGTAACTAACTCTTTTTGGGAAATATTTTCTTAATAATGATGTGTTTTTGTGGATCAATATGAATATCTAAGGATTGGACTGTGTTTTCAATACTGTCTAGGAATATAAAATTTCACAAGGCCTTCTAGCCATGCAGTCAGACAAGGTTTGAGTAAATGAGTAAGGAAACAGCT
The DNA here is from genome assembly GCA_000966675.3 of Picea glauca. Classification (NCBI taxonomy): domain Eukaryota; kingdom Viridiplantae; phylum Streptophyta; class Pinopsida; order Pinales; family Pinaceae; genus Picea; species Picea glauca. The sequence continues at coordinate 34,521 of JZKD02S1833314.1, forward strand.
ATTGAACCAGATTATACTTCATACCAGCAATCACAATGGGTTTAATAACCAAAGAAATATCTTATGATCATCAACTTAATCAATCAACATATGAGATGACAGTCATATACAGATTGAATGAGCATTAACAAAGAACATTCACTCACAAGATATCAGAGACAGGAAAGAGAAATCTAATAACACAACTGAGGGAAGCTTGAAATCTTTCATATAATAAGAATAAGTCTTTTTGTTACAGTGGCAGCATGGTAGCATCCAAAATCGAACCTCTGGTTCATGTTCTTTTATAATATTTATAGGATTACAAAGAAGTTCTTTGATCCTAAAAACATGGATCAAATCAACTAAAAATAGCAAGTCAAAAAATTGTTTGCAAGATAAGTGGGATGTTTCCTCAAAATGAGGTCAATCCCTGATTTGTCTCTATTGACTGTTGGTGAAGTGTAGAACAACCTCCCAAGGCTAAATGATCATTCTCCAATGAAGACCGAGTCTAGTTGGCTGATGTGGCAAAGTATCCTGTCTTTCTGTTCAACATAAATTGTCCATAGACCTTTGAAATAACTCATTTCTCCATCATATATCAAAAATGACTGCTGAACTAGATCTGATAATTCATTAGACATGCATTGGAAAAGGTTCTGAATCTTTTCATATAAAAAATCCCTGACCTGTGTAAAAACTCATTCAATTATGGACACACAGACTTTTGGTGGTTGACTGGAATAGTTCCTGGGTGAGTTATCCACCGAAAGCGCCTGTTTCGATGGTTAATGAGCATAGTGGGGCTCGCCTAAACCACCAAATGTTGCACTTTGAAGACCTTTCAAAATTTCAAAAATGATTGTTCTGAAACTTCTTTTAGCACTCAAACTTTCTTGGATACTGTAGTCTTGATTCGCGCAAACCTTCGAACCTTTGCTGACTGTGTAGGGGAATCAGTTACATCTATTATAGTTGTGGCTAAGTTAGCCAAAGTATATAACCCGGTTTGTTCCTCCTCTGGTGATTCCAACTTCTTTAGCTTGAGCCTCGGGATCCTAATCTGCCTGTATAATTTCATATTTTCCCTAATCAACTCTCTGTTTCTATCTTTGATTGAATCATGTTTTTCTTTAAGAGCTTGATTCTCTTTGAATAGTTCAGCATTCCTCTCAGTGAGGTCTGCGTTTGCTTTTTTAATTACCCTCTCCAATACTTCCATCTCATAAATCTCTCGCAGAAGCTTATTGATCTTCTTGGTCTTACCTTTCTGAGGCCTGCTTGATGAGGCTTCTGCTTTTGGTTTCCTGTGTGTTTCTGAAGGCTTTGATGGAGGTATATTTATCTTTAGTTTTGCATCTTGTTTGATCTGCAATTTATCCTGTGATTTTTCCATTTCCTACTCTGAATCAGAGTCACTATAAGGTAGGTTGAGAGGGTTTTTCCCTGTGACAAGGTTTCTGTCTTCAAACTTTAACTTCCTCTTGGTTCCTCCCTGTTTGTTGGGTGATGTTTTTATAGAATCCCTGGGCATTGAAATTCCTTTCCTCCTCCTGTGACTACTCTTGGGAGTAGGATCATTTCTGCATCTAGACTTCTTTTCTTTTATCTCTGGAGGTTTTTCTGTCTGAAACTCATTCCAGAACAAGAAGAAACTCCATTCTATTTGCTTCCTCTGAAGAGATTCTTTGACAAGGAGGGTAATCAACCCTTGATGTGATATTCTGCTTATAACTTTAGTAGGTTGAGCTTTTACCTGTTTTGCCATCTTGATAAGGGTTCTATGAAAGAAATAAGGTAAGTTTAAGTGTTCTCTGCCTGTGAAGTGGTTCAACAATTTAAAATGGTAGTACATCACTCTGTTATAGCACCCTTCACAGGTGATGTATACCAAAATCCCATTCAGAAGGATCTGCCACTTCGATTCAAGATAGGACATAGGAATGTCCTTCTTCCAAGTCAAAGTTTTATGCACTGGCAGCAGATATGATCTGAATTCAACATTTGAGGGTGAAGAGGTTTTAAACCAGCAATCCCCTGTCCTAGACAACCCTGTGTATTCAGCAATAGATGCTTCATCTATAATGAAATCCTCTCTGCCTATTCTAGCAATCCTTCCATCGTATGAGAGGGAAAATGCTTCAGTGACTTGCTGGTGGAAAGTTGTTAATTTATCATAATATGTGAAAACTCTGACCTATTTAAAACATTCTGTAACTTCTGTATGATCTTCAAAATACCACATGCCATCTACTTCGGATCTCAAAGTAGGACTTACTTTTGACATGTCTCAATGTTAACTGTGTCTGAAACTGTGGGTAATAAAAATATTCGGGAGGCAACGGTGTTGGGAACAAGGGATACAGTCGATATCACTTATGAACAAACGGTGAAATCTTTTTACAGAGCGTAGGGTTGATAAATTCCCTAAAATACCGACCCACATTCAAATGACAGTCTAACTGGGGAAAGCTGAAACTTCAAATTTTCGGGGGCAATTTTATTTATGAAATTTTGATGGGAGATAGCTTCCAGTATTACCTGATGACCCGATCAGATTTCCTTGACTCGAGATGCTGGCTAAACTTGGAGACACCTTGCCAATCGCCCGAGAAAGCGGGATCAGGATTTTGAAAGCACGATTTGCTGATAAAATCACGTGCTCGTAGCTATCTTTAGCGATCCTCGGGCTTCACTATGACACCTTGAGTTTCAAAATGAAAGAATGACCTGCTAATGATGATTGATGTATCTGCCACTGAAAAGGAGGGAAGCTCTGTGCAATCGTATCCGACAATGAATGCTCTGCGTGGATTTGAAATGATTAATGTAATGGATAAAACGCAGTTGTTCGAACCTTTCGGACGACCGCCATGAAATCACATCATCTCCCACAATGCGAGCTTTCGGCGGTTGTATTTCTCATCATTGCAACAATTTTTGACATCTGGCTCGTGCGAAAGCACGAGCTTTCTTCCTGCCCGTTGAAACATTTTCGGTGGTTGCATGGCTTCTGCCTCGACCCCCTTTTCTGTCGAAAATGAACACTTTCGGTGGTTAATGAGCACACGGTGGGCTCACCTAAACCACCGAAACCTGATATTTTTCTTTCTTCTTGACCGAACCAAAATCAATATGACTTTTGACATTATTTTGGAAAAACAGACTCTCTAACCTATTGATAAAAATTTAGAAATCAAATTTAGGAACCAACTTATCATCTAAAAATCAAAACAAATCTACTGATTTATTTGAGGAGTTAACACTGGCTCCTATTGGGGATGAACACCTCCCTGCGAGGTTTCAAGAACCACAGAATCAATGCCTTTCCTGGAAAAGAACCTAAAAACTAAACTATCTGCTAGTGTTCCATTGGGCATGGAGTTATTGAAAAATAAAACTAACACTATTTACAATGTCTAGGCTTTGCAGCCTTAGATGAAATAAAGTTTTAGAAACTGCCCATTTACTGGGCCATTGAACACTTCCTCACCCTCCAGATGTTGTAGAATGAAAGTATTATTGTTTTTCACCTGAGTGATCATAAAAGGGCCTGTCCACAAGGAATCAAACTTGTCATGCTTTCCTTTTTCCTGTCGAAGAGCATCCCACTTCAGAACCCAGTCCCCGATCTGAAAACTGTTCACCTTGGCCTTTCTATCAAACGTCTTTTTGATCTGCATCCGATGTTCTTCTGATTTATCCACTAGCTGTTCCCAAGCTTGTTGCAATTCGACCAAATCCAGCATCCTTTCCATGTCATTTTGCTCAGTCTTCTCTTCCTAAAAGAATTTATCCACAGGCAACACTAAATGGACAGGAAATATCGCATCAGTCCCATAAACCAACTTGAAAGGAGAAGTTCCTATAGATTTTTTAATGGTTACTTTGTCTGCCCACAGAGCAAATTTCAATTTGGAATGCCAGCTCTTTTTATTTTCTTCTAACAGTTTTCTTATGATTTTTATCAAGCTCTTATTTGACGATTCAGCTAAGCCATTACCTTGAGGATAGTATGGAGTCGAATGTACCAGTTGGATGCCCATGGACTCACACATGTCTACCAATGCTTCTGATTTAAATACTGCTGCATTGTCTGCCACCAGCCTCTTGGGACATCCAAATTTGCTCAAAATATTTTCGTAGAGGAATTTTATGACCACCTGATGTGTAGCATTCCGGGTAGGGATCGCCTCTATCCACTTTGTGAAGTAATCGGTGGCTACTAAAATCCACTTGTGCTGGCCACTGGATGCAGGATTTATTTCACCGATAAAATCCAAACCCCACTGCTGGAAAGGGCCATTTACCACAATGGGCCTCAGGGGTAAAGATTTGAGTTGCTGCTTACCGGTGAATCTTTGGTATTTGTCGCAAGATTTGACGAATGTGCACACATCGGCAAAGAGAAAAGGCTAGTAATATTCGGCCCTCAGGATCTTATGAGCAGTCGTCTTCCAGTAGTGATGACCACCACAGACAGCCGAATGAAACTGATATATTACCTCGACAACCTCTTCTTTATCTAAACACCTGAGAAGCAGACCAGCAGGGTCCCTCCAATACAACTGATTATTATAGATGCAAAATTTGATAGCTCTAAGCTTGAGGGCCCGAGCTTGAGTTAAAATGAGTTCAGGAGGAACTTCAAGCTTTTGCAGAAAATGTATGATGCCAGCATACCATTCACAGGAGGACAAATGCTCTGCCACTTGCTGACTGTCATGCTGCCCTTCTGTTGCCAAATCTGTCTGTGAATTTCCTGAAATTTCTTCTATGAAATTAATATCCAACAACTTGTGATTTTCTTCTGCTAAAATCTTGGCGAGGCCCTGGCCTTTTACCAGCTTGGTGCGCTTTACCTCTATATTGAATTCTATCATCTTTGCTATCCATCTCGCCCTTTTTCCGTCGATATCCGGCTGAGTTAAAACATCTTTTACAGAAGACGAAGGAACATATGCGATGACCTTCGAATGAAGGATATAAATTCTGAATGATTTTAGATCTTTTATAAGAGCGTAAGATTGTTTCTCGATAGGGTCATACCTTAGCTCAGCATCTCGGAGAGTCTTGCTGAAGAAATCCACGGGATGATCAAAATTTTCCTCGTCTTTCTGAAGTAGGACTACTTCTACCGTGTCATAGGAAGCAAAGGAAAAGGCATAGAAAGTCTTGCTGTAATCTGGGCTGATCAGAATTGGAGACTCGATGATCTCTTGATTGATATCCTGGAAAGAGTTTCTCGCATTGTCTATCCATTTTACTTCAGCCCCTTTTTTCATCATGCAAGTTATATGTTTGACTAATTCAGCAAAGTTGGGCACAAACCTTCTGACGAAATTAATCTTACTGAGCAATGACTGAATGTCCTTCTTTGACCTCGGCAAGGACAGCTTTTGGATTGCCTCCACTCATGTTGGAACAATCATCAAACCTTCTGCTGAGACGATATGGCCTAAAAGCTTCCCCTTCCTTAGAGAAAACTGGGATTTCTTGGGATTCAATGAGATCCTGAACTGTCTACACTTCAAGAACACTCTTTTCAGATGTTTCAGATGCTCCTCGTGGCTACTGGAATACACTGTAATATCATCAAGGTATATGAGGACAAATTTGTCCTTTTCTCCCACAAATTCTATATCCATGGCCCTTTGGAATGTGGCCCCGGCGTTCATCAATACAAAGGGCATCTTGGAGTACATAAAGGTCCCCCAAGGAGTGGTAAACGCAGTCTTCTCCTGATCATCCAGATGGAAAATAACCTGATTGTAACCAGAAAAGCCATCAAGAAAGGACATGACCTTGGCCCCTGAAATCCTCTGCAGCAAGTGTTCCATCTTGGGGAGAGGATAGTTTTCCTTCTTCGAGCATTTGTTTAAGTTTTTGAAGTCTACACACAACCTGACTTCACCATTCTTCTTCCTCACGATCACCAGATTGGCAATCCATTTTGAATATCTCAAGGGAACTATGATCTTGGCATCTAGGAGCTTTTTAATTTCTCTCTCAATTACTGGCAGCAGGAGAGGACTGATAGGCCTGAGTTTTTGCTTGAAAGGAATAGTGTCTTTTTCAAGAGGTATTTTATGCTGGATAACATCAGGATCATAGGTCTTTAGATCACTATACTTCCAAGCAAACACATTGGAGAATTCCTTCAACATACTGCAGTATTTTGACTTCTCATCAGCAGCCAATTCAGAAGATAAATTGATAAGCTTGGGTTGGCTTTTACCTCTTATGTTATGCTCTTGAACAGCTGGATCTTTCTCCTTTTTGTCTGGATGGTAAGGGACGTCATTCTAATCAAACAACCTCTCCAGGGGTACCAAACCTCGAGGTATATAGTTGTTTGGTAACTGAACAATGTCATGCTGGCCCAACTTCTTCTTTAGCTCATTTTCTTGTGATTCTTCCTCATTAAGATTCTGCTGATCGATGTGCAGATCAGAAAACTCATCTACCACTTGGAGAAATCTGTTGAGTTCCTTGTCATCTTCAAAAACTTTCTAATATTTGACATTATCGGGTAAGGAGGGCCGATATTTTACTTGAATCTCATAGCTGAGCTTAGGGGGCAGGGGAGGAATGAATGTGTTGGCTGAAACAACAAGAGAATCAACGAGCTGATTCATATCCCTTGGTATGTATGAAATTTCAAAAACATAAAAATAATCGCACAGCTTCCATACCTCGTCTCTGTAAGCTTTTAACCTGACATGCTTAGCCTGAAAGGTGTTGTTTACCTATTGCACGATGAGGTCTGCATCTCCCAATACTTTCAACCGTTTTATCCCCATATCTTTTGCTGAATTTAATCCCAACAGCAGAGCCTCATACTCTACTATGTTGTTAGTGGTTCTGAAGTCGAGTTTGAAGGACAAGGATATGGTCTCCTTTGAAGGAGAGGTCAGCACTACTCCGGCACCTGCTGAGTCTCTAGTGCTGGCCCCATCGAAGTACATAGTCCAGATTGCAATGTTTTCACTTTCAGCCTGTTGTTCAATAGGCTTCACCATCTGCATAGGAGTTGCTTGACCATCGTCAATCTGAAGGATGCATGAACCAAAATCCATATCCACAGCATATATAGGATGATTGACAGAATTCTTTCCATCGTTGATGATATAAGCAAGCTGGTTTTCCCTGTAAAGTCTTTTCGTTTCTCCCCCAAACACTGGAATCGTAGCATAGGACAGATCCATCTGCAATGTACCTCCTAATCTTTTTCCCCATGAACAAGACAAAAGAATCCCAAACTTAGGTGGAATATCAGCAACCACCACATCCATAACCATGCTCCTCATTAGCAGTTGAGAAAGGTTAATCACCATGTCTTTGATTAGGCCGAGACATCTGACCTTTCTAGAATCAAGGGAGAAAAGATCTTGGTATGGTTTGGTGACTTCAAGACCAATCTCATCCATCACAGCCTTAGGCATAAGGTTATGTGATGCTCTAGAATCAAGTAGACAATTGTGAAGGATTTTTTCATGGACATTCAAGGATATGTAAAATGGTGGACAATAATCGTCACGCTCTTCTATCATGGGCCCTATGGTCACTTTAGGCTTATCATCTTGTAGGTTAACGAAATCATCTGATGGAGAGGACTTAGGCTCAATAGACTTTAAGATGGTTTCTTTAAAGGCTTCATTCTTCATGATCTCAGTTAAAGGCATGGGTATTTTAACCTTTTGAATTTCAGATTCAAAATTGAAAGGGAGGGATGGTCTGTCTGAAACTTTTACCTCATGGGAAGGAGCTTTGAGGCTGACTTGTTCTTTGGCTGGGGGCTGAGTTTTTTTTCTTTGTTTTTTTGCTGAGGGGAGAGTTGGCTTTTCCAGAGCTAGAGGCTGATTGGCAGCAATCTCTTTACTTTTCATAGGAGCAGAATCTTCCTTGTTCTTTGCAGGGGAAGCAACAGGTGTTTTTGGACCAGCACTTTTTGACCTTAAATTGTAGCCTTTCTAATCATTTGTCAAGTAGACAGCTTCCTCTACACTTTCTTATTGAATTTGTTGATCCATCAGGGCCTCTTCATAGTCTACCTGTGTCAAAAATGAAGACTCATTCTCATCACCAAAACAGTTTATTTCATCAGCATCTTCAATTTCATCAAGAGATGGCTGCTGCTCTTCATCCAACACTGCATTTTGAAGAGGTGGTCTGATCCTCTGCTCATCAGCTGGATTTCTGTCTCTTTGAAGAATCTGAACTTGTGGGTTATTCCTTCTATAAGGAAAATCATTTGGATTTCTGGGGACAAAAGTATTTGGTTCTTTTGCTTTTGCTGGTTGCTGATTTTGGACTTTCAATTTAGACATTTCGGAAGTCAGACTTTCCAGCATTTTGGCCATCTTGTCCATTTGGCTGCTAGAAGATGAGGAGGGATCTGCAACAGACTTCTTCTTCTCAGCCCTTCCTTTAAGCTTCTATGATGCTGTGATATTAGACTCAACCTCGAGAGAAACATCTTGCATTAAAGCAAGCGTGGTTGATCGTCTTTCTCTAAGGATTAGACAAAACTCTGCATCAAAGGCAGCAAAGAATGTGATCTTTGCCGACGCATCGCTTGGTTTAATCTCTGTCGGGATCTTACTAAACATTTTATTGAATCTCTTGATAAAGTCCGAGACTGATTCTCCATCTCCTCTCTTCAAATTTCCAAATTCAGAAATGTAGTATAGCAAATCTCTTCTTTCTCCCCAATGCTTCAAGAATGTTGCATCTAATTGTTCAATGCCAGTGATTGAATTTGCTGGCAGCTCTTTGAACCACTTACGGGCTTGGCCATCCAAACTCTGAACGAAAACTCTAGTCCACACATATTCTTCTGAAATATTTATGTTTTCTTCATAAGCGTAAAATGCTTCAATGTGTTCTTCAGCTGTATACTCCCCTGCTCCTGCGAACTTCGACATATATTTCTGGTAGTCACCTGTTGGCATGGAAGACAGGGGGTTTGGCAAGACAAGTGGGGCATATCTGTTTTCCAAGATCTGTTCCATCCTGGTCAAAGGAGCAGCCATGGCAGTCTTGGTGGTTGATAGAGACAAGGAACTTGCGGGAGATAATGGAGGAGATGAGGAACTCGTAGGAGAGGATGGAGGAGATGAGTTTCCTGAGTTAGAAAAGAATGGTTGTATTACTTCAACCTGAGCAGAAGTTTCGGAAATAGATGGAAAGTAAGAGGCTTTATAAAATTGGCCAAGCAACAATGCTAAATTTTCTTCTCCTTTTGAGGATAGATCGTGGAGAATTTCTTCAAGAACAGGCATATTGGTGTAAGTGTGTAAAACACCTTTCGAAGGTTTTCTAGGTGATGAATCCAAAGGAGATGAAGAGGAATATTCTTTCTGTGGGGAGGATTCAGTATTTAATTCTTTTGGATGGGATGAAATCTCAACCTCAAGGACAGAATCAGTAATGTTAGAAGAAAAAGAAGGTTCTTCTACTTTAGAAAATTGAGATGAATTTCTTATTTCTTGGGAATTTTGGGTTTTAGCAGGGGATTCAACCAAAGACTTTTCAGCTATGAAAGGATGAGTATCAGTTGGAATACCTGAATCAATTGCACTTGCAGATCTGGAAGCCTGTCTTTGCACAACTTTTCCCTTGCTAATGATCTTTTCTGGATCAGGAACTAATGTTGTCAATAGGCCTTCTGGGTTTTCCCTGGAGTGAGCTCTTTTGGGAGCCACATCGTCAATGGAGTCACCAGATAGAAAATGTACAACCTAATAGTGTCTATTTCTTGTCTATCATCAAGAACTAGATCTATGTCATCTCCTAGAGAAGCTGAGCTTCGATCTCCTCTCCCCGGCAACGACGCTAGTTTGTTATCACTCCAGAAAACTCTCCTAGGCTGTAAGTCGGAGATGCCTGGTAACTAACTCTTTTTGGGAAATATTTTCTTAATAATGATGTGTTTTTGTGGATCAAGATGAATATCTAAGGACTGGACTATGTTTTCAAGACTGTCTAGGAATATAAAATTTCACAAGGCCTTCTAGCCATGCAGTCAAACAAGGTTTGAGTAAATGGGTAAGGAAACAGCTATTGAACCAGATTATACTTCATACCAACAAGAACAATGGGTTTAATAACCAAAGAAATATCTTATGATCATCAAATTAATCAATCAACATATGAGATGACAGTCATATACAGATTGAATGAGCATTAACAAAGAACATTCACTCACAAGATATCAGAGACAGGAAAGAGAAATCTGACAACACAACTGAGGGAAGCTTGAAATCTTTCATATAATAAGAATAAGTCTTTTTGTTACAGTGGCAACATGGTAGCATCCAAAAACTCATTCAATTCTGGACACACAGACTTTCGGTGGTTGACTGGAACAGTTCTTGGGTGAGTTATCCACCGAAAGCGCCTGTTTTGGTGGTTAATGAGCACAGTGGGGCTCGCCTAAACCACCGAATGTTGCACTTTGAAGACCTTTCAAAATTTCAAAAATGACTGTTCTGAAACTTCTTTTAGCACTCAAACTTTCTTGGATACTGTAGTCTTGATTCGAGAAGACCTTCGAACCTTTGCTGACTATGTAGGGGAATCAGTTACATCTATTATAGTTGTGGCTAAGTTAGCCAAAGTATCTAACCCGGTTTGTTCCTCCTCTGGTGATTCCAACTTCTTTAGCTTGAGCCTTAGGATCCTAATCTGCCTGTATAATTTCATATTTTCCCTAATCAACTCTCTATTTCTATCTTTGATTGAATCATGTTTTTCTTTAAGAGCTTGATTCTCTTTGAACAGTTCAACATTCCTCTCAGTGAGGTCTGTGTTTTCTTTTCTAATTACCCTCTCCAATACTTCCATCTCATAAATCTCTCGCAAAAGCTTATTGATCTTCTTGGTATTACCTTTCTGAGGCCTGCTTGATGAGGCTTCTTCTTTTGGTTTCCTGTGTGTTTCTGAAGGCTTTGATGGAGGTATATTTATATTTAGTTTTGCATCTTGTTTGATATGCAATTTATCCTGTGCTTTTTCCATTTCTTGCTCTGAATCAGAGTCACTATAAGGTAGGTTGAGAGGGTTTTTCCCTGTGACAAGGTTTCTGTCTTCAAACTTTAACTTCCTCTTGGTTCCTCCCTGTTTGTTGGGTGATGTTTTTATAGAATCCCTGGGCATTGAAATTCCTTTCCTCCTCCTATGACTACTCTTGGGAGTAGGATCATTTATGCATCTAGACTTCTTTGCTTTTATCTCTGGAGGTTTTTCTGTCTGAAACTCATTCCAGAACAAGAAGAAACTCCATTCTATTTGCTTCCTCTGAAGAGATTCTTTGACAAGGAGGGTAATCAACCCCTGATGTGATATTCTTCTTATAACTTTAGTAGGCTAAGCTTTTACCTGTTTTGCCATCTTGATCAGGGTTCTATGAAAGAAATAAGGTAAGTTTAAGTGTTCTCTGCCTGTGAAGTGGTTCAACAATTTAAAATGGTAGTACATCACTCTGTTATAGCGCCCTTCACAGGTGATGTATACCAAAATCGCCTTCATAAGGATCTGACACTTCGATTCAAGATAGGACATAGGAATGTCCTTCTTCCAAGTCAAAGTTTTATGCACTGGCAGCAGATATGATTTGAATTCAACATTTGAGGGTGAAGAGGTTTTAAACCAGCAATCCCCTGTCCTAGACAACCCTGTGTATTCAAAAATAGATGCTTCATCTATAATGAACTCCTCTCTTCCTATTCTAGCAATCCTTCCATCGTATGAGAGGGCAAATGCTTCAGCGACTTGCTGGTGGAAAGTTGTTGATTTCTCACAATATGTGAAAACTCTGACCTGTTTAAAACATTCTGCAACTTCTGGATGATCTTCAAAATACCACATGCCATCTACTTCAGATCTCAAAGCAGGACTTACTCTTGACATGTCTCAATGTTAACTGTGTCTGAAACTATGGGTAATAAAAATATTCGAGAGGCAACGGTTCTGGGAACTATGGATACAGTCGATATCACTTATGAACAAATGGTGAAATCTTTTTACAAAGCATAGGATTGATAAATTCCTTAAAATACCGACCCACATTCAAATGACAGTCTAACTGGGGAAAGCCGAAACTTCAAATTTTCGGGGGTAATTGTATTTATGAAATTTTGACAGGAGATAGCTTTCAGTATTACCTGATGACCCAATCAGATTTCCTTGACTCAAGATGCTGGCTGAACTTGGAGACACCTTTCCAATCGCCTGAGAAAGCGAGATCAAGATTTTGAAAGCACGATTTGATGATAAAATCGCGTGCTCATAGATATCTTCAGTGATCCTCGGGCTTCACTATGACACCTTGAGTTTCAAAATGAAAGAACGACCTGCTAATGATGATTGATGTATCTGCCACTGAAATGGAGGGAAGCTTCGTGCAATCGTATCTGGCAATGACCGCTCTGCATGGATTTGAAATGAATAATGTAATGGATAAAATGCAGGTGTTCAAACCTTTCGGATGGCCACCACGAACTCACATCATCTCCCACAATGCGAGCTTTCGGCGGTTGTATTTCACATCATTGCAACGATTGAACACTTTCAGTGGTTAATGAGCACACGGTGGGCTCACCTAAACCACCGAAACCTGATATTTTGCTTTCTTCTTGACCGAACCAAAATAAATATGACTTTTGAGATTATTTTGGAAAAACAAACTCTCTAACCTATTGATAAAAATTTAGAAATCAAATTTAGGAACCAACCTATCATCTAAAAATAAAAAAAAATCTACTGATTTATTTGAGGAGTTAACAGGTTCTACAGATAAGGGTTTGCCCTGTGCTATAGCTCTCTGATATACGTGCGGGGTGCAACAGTAGTACTCGGCCCAATATCTCAGGGCGATAACTAAGGAGGATAGACCGTACCCTTAGCCGTACTACCTGACTACCCAGGTACTAGAGAGTATCTTCCCGAGTGCTGTTCTCGGTGACACTATAGCATTCCGGCGGCCGATAGGTTTATCTAAAGAGGGATTCAGGAAATCTAGGCTGATCCGTACACAGGTGTTGTCTGATGCGCTACCACTCAAAGGGGCACCAACATGGGTTACAAGGGTGGCCAACAGATGTGCGCTTAAGAACCACTTGTATTTCCTGCGTGTATGAATCCCTCAACCGCGGGTTTATGCGCTTAACGAAAAATCTCTATGGCTTAAAGACGTTGGAATACGTCTCTACCCTGAAAAAAAATACCCACAATTTATGCCAAGGAAAGTGCTCTGATACCACTTGCAAGATACCAGATATATAAAATATGCAGAACATAAATGAAATGCTAGAAATGGCAGAATAACAGTAAAATATCCAGCTTAATATTCACAATACACAGAAATGATATACGAAATAGAAATAGAAATAGCACTTTGATTCAGATAGCAATGTTCACAGGCCTCTTAAAGGGGGAAACCTCCAGTCGAGCAACGCTCTGTTACAATAATCTCCAAGCTAGGGTTTTCATACCCTCGACCCTTATTTATACTAAATATGTCTATTAAGAGAAGCATCTAGAGG
>JZKD02S1833314.1:48642-80528 GCA_000966675.3 Picea glauca
ATTAAGAGAAGCATCTAGAGGAAGATCCTTCTAGAAGCGGAAGCTTCTATTAGGTCTTCTTACATCCGCCTTATTCTATTTTATTGAAATGCCTTATTAATATTGACCTTTATTATCCGAATACATTGATCTACCTATGTGCGGGTTAGGACCTTAACATTGACTACGACGGAATATCTCTCGGTGAACCCCAGAATGGGATTTACCTTAAGAAGTACTATGCATAGAACATCTGGCATATGTGCTTTGTACATTAATGTACTATAGTTTTGATTTGTTGTGTATTTTCTCTTCCATGTAAGAGTTTTGTTTCATCCACTTATACTTTGTCTTGTGATTGTGTGTGCATATGACATCTCCCTTTCCTATATTTTTTGGGTTTGCGGATGGTGCTAGTTGGAACACCTAGAACATTGCTTCTATATCTTGGGTCATTTACCACTCAAATGAGTTGGTGAGTTCAGGAGTCATTTGCCTAGGGTCGAAAACCAATAACGTGGCAGAATGTCACACTTTCATTGGACTTTTGACCTAGGCTTCCTCCCTAGGTATATCTCATATAATCATTAACCTATATTCTCAACTCATGGTTTGTCATCTTAATCGAGTCTACGCCATTCACAACCCTATATTATTGAATCTCCACCTACGAGTTCGTCATCTTGAAAGAATGTTTGAATTTATATAATATAGACACATACTAAGAGAACTCAACCCAACTTCAGATTCACTAGCAAATTATATTTTGGATCGGTATCTTGTGCATAGATAATTTGTTATAAAGAAAATGAATCACATGTACATTAAAATCATCACACATGATCATTTGTAACATCATTGGCACCAAAAAACTCGAACATATATACATAAACTGCGTGATAGAAAAATTTTGTTTACATCAAAAAAATACATAGTAGGGAAAAATATGGGCCTCCATGCCCATGATAACATCATGAAAAGACTACAACACATATAGAAAATCCTAGTCATCCTGCACCATGTTGTGCTCTGAGAAGTACACCACTACACGGGCCACTTGTCGGAGCAAGTGGTTCAAACTCTCAGGAACCCCTACTGTATGCCTCTGCATATGTAGAGGTACGTCTCGCCTCCTGAGAGGTGGGACACCCATAGTGAGACCTCGAAGGTTCCTCTCAACCTCCTGGAGACCTCCAACTACCACTATCTGTGCATCTTCACGACGTCCTAGTGTCAACACCTCTATCGGACGTGATGAGCCTCTATCTGCATGATGAAATGATACATATGTTAAAATCACTCTTTGTACACATAAAAATAATATAAATTTAAAAAAAAAAAAAAAAAACACATAAAAAGGTTTGGTTTCGTACCTTACGCATCCCAGTCAATACCCTCTGGAAGCACTAAGTCCATGCTACCCCAGAAATATACTGTGGTATATGGAAATTCCTCAACAAAAATTAACTTCCTTCTCCACCAAGTGAAGAAGTCATTTGTGAAATTGAACTCTGAGTTGGTCCCCAATCTTGGGGACAAACTTGTCCATCTTTCCATGCATGGTTTAGTCACCAGTTATGCCATCGGCACAATCTATGGCTTCATATGAGTTATTCGCTCCAGAAAGAACGAAACCAAGAAGGAACCATAGCCAAACTATTTATGTTTCTCAGTACTGCACTTTGTGATTTGATCCTTCAAGTTTCGAAGGAATCCTTCACTCCAGTTGAATAATCTCGGCTCCACGCATTGTAGAGCACAATACATTTGGGATTTTGAATCCAAATGTGAAATCGTGCTACTTGTCGGGTTGGTTATGGAAAATAAAATAGATCGTAGTGATAAATCTATGACGTCCTTGATCACGATTCGTCCCCCAACTAATCATGACCCTGGGATACAAATATCTGCCACATACACCTTGATAGGATGAGGACTTGCCCGTTGCCCAAAAAAAATGATAGGAGCCCCTCTTCTTGAGAGGCCAGTCAAAATTTATACGTCATCGAGCTCAATTTTGAGCAATTACATTCCAATACAAAATGCATGTTCAACATCATCCCATAGTCCAATCAAATACTCAAGTAATAAAACTTCTTTCTTCATCTTTTGCGATTTGAAATACTTGAGGAGGCAACAATTCCTCAAAGTGAGCCTTGTCTGAAGGATTTTCAATGCAATTATATCATCGAGATCATGCTCACATTCTTTCCATTCAATCATGGCTTTAATCTGTGTAAACTGCAAAAACATACATTTAAAAGCCATTAATCATCCTCTCATAGAAAAAAATTGAGTATTTTTAGCAGAAATAACAAAATTTGTTTTAAGTCCCGCGTCGAATCTCCCATTAACTCATCCATAGGGTGCTAGATCTCCCCTAGAACACACACCAGGGTGCCGAAAACATGATCGATGCTCCCCTCACCCCTTTGAGGGAGCATCGATCTAGTTCAGCAGCTAGGGCTTCCCAGGGAGCCCAGGATAGCCTAAACAATACCTAAAGAGAAATTGTAAACCATGAGAAATGACTAGAATGGGTTAGTGACCAACATGGTCCAGACAAATGTGAAAACGATCAACCACAACTCCGGTGCCAACAGCTTGAAAATCACCCTCAGAGGTTAAAAATACCAATGCTAGAAGAAAATGGTGAAAATGAAATGGTAAATAAGATTTTTAACCTTATTTCACTATTATAGGGTTCATTTTTGCTAATATAATATTTATTTTGGGTTTTTAAATCTTTTTGGAGAGTCACTAATAACTTGGTTGCATATTTTTCTTTACTTGCAAGACTCGAAGTAGTATCTTTTCATTTAACCTTGTAACACTGACGAGCACGGTCTTTGTTCTTTCTTCCGCTCGCAAAAACATGAGAATGTAACTGAGTAAAATTTTATCTCTTTTTTGGACTCGTAAAGGTTACATGAAAAAGGAAACCCCTAGAGTCTCATTTAAGCTCTTTTCAGACTCTCTAAACATGAAAAGATTGTCGAGTGATCTTGCATCCTTTCACACTCATTTAAAAGCTTTTGAAAGGGTGTCTCCCAAGTAGTAGTTTATCTCTTTTTCAGACTTTGGAGTCTAAATTTATGAAAAAGGACAACCCTGGAGTCATCTTTAAGTTCTTTTCAGACTCTCTAAACATGAAAAACCACTGATTTTTCCTTCTCTAGACTCGTTAAAAGTTACACATTGAAGGGCCCAAATGGGACTGAATCCTTACTTCTTCCAGTTCATTAAACAAAAGGAAGAGTAACTTACCTAAAGTTATTTATATCGAGCATGTGTTATCCTCCTCGAGCTCGTAAAAAAAAAAGAGGTCCTCATCTATATGGATGGGGGGGGGAAATTGAAGGAAGCAAGCCAAGCCATTTTTTGGAATCGTCACAAGTCACTCTTGCAGTCTTCCTTGCAATCTCCCTTGAACATGACACATTATTCTTACATTTATTTCAATCCGTTGAACCTCTACACTGAACCAATCCCCTAAGTCTTTTTACTCCTTTGGGTCACCCGACGCAAGTCACAGTATCCACTGCATTATGTTTTGGTCGATGTTGCGTTTTTACTGCTTGTGCCTCAGTGTTCAATGGAAGTATCTTCCTCAAGAGTCAATCATCACAAATTTCTAGTTTCAATACCCGTGTCATTCCATACTCATTTGATTCACCATATTACATCTCTATCTCAGTTTCATGTCATTGATGAGGGATACATCAAGGCCCTCCTTCGAAAAGTCTTTTCCTATTGAATTCAACACATTATCCAAGAAATTGGACTTAGAAACCAGTTAGTACCTTGGGACATGTGTGCCTCAATGGCAGGCCTCCTCGCATCCAATGGTAGGTTTACATCACTGACCTCTTATTAAATGATTCCAAGAATGTTCGACTTCAACTCATCTATTCACATTCATTGGATTGTACTAGGGTACCTCGGGAGTCATTGACATCACTGGTGATTTCCCTCACACTTGTTAACAGTTTACCTCAATGACTAGTAATCAAGTGGTTTCTACCATGTTCAACATCAAAACATATATTCGCATGGCTAGATTCGTACCACATCGGAATTGGGATGAAGACCTTGGTTTGATTATTCACTCAGATACCTTCTTTACACAGACTACAAAAGGAGATCATTTGATCATGTTGATATATATACTGTCACATAGATCAACTTTGTATTGGTTTGTGGCTATGTTTTATCATCTCGTAGATCCATTGTGTATTTCTCGTGGCTATGATCAGTTCATGTCATAGAAGTATAGATCCACATTGTATCTTTGGTGGCTATACCCTTAATTCAATCTGATTATGGATCTGCAGTGTATTTGGTGGTGGACATACATTAAAGTACTCTATCACTCAAGCATAGGTATGCCTGCCTTTGGTTTGAAACATATCATAACATTTGTTTGATGCTTTTTGCATATTCTATCAGGTTCTCCGACTCCATACCCTTGCTTTGAAAGTCTACAAAGAACTTCAGGCATCAACTTCCTTCTTCTGACCTCGCACTTTGGGAAGAAATTTGTTACACGTCAAAATTCCCCACTTTGATAATGTCTCATTTTCATTGTCGCAAGTGTCACAAAAGTCATATTTTTATCCTGCATGTGTCGCATTGTGGATGACATCATAAGAACACTTGGTACATCCTCTAAGACTTGTTAGAAGAGGAAAATATGTCATTTGGCAAAGTTTACAAACTTTTACCTTGAAGAATAATCATCTTAAATGAATTTTTGGAGATCAATGCTCCCCTTCCCACATGCAAAGAGTTCTAGCGCTCCTTGTCCTCTTAGAAAGGAGCGCTATAATGCTCTGTGGCCAACTTTGAGGGAGAATCTATTTGTTGAGATAATTTTGGGGAAGAATCCCCCTTATCTCTAAGGACAACTAAGAAGCATTTGAGTTAGTTTGGCTCAAATCCAAGCTAAAGGCTGGATCTAAGGGAAATCTCACAACTGATGGAGTCATATCCTCAACTTATTCCAAAAATAGATAAGGTGGTTGAGCCTCTCAAAGCCTATATAAGGAGGCATTCTCATGGTTAAAGGAGAGGAGAATATCAATGAAAAGTATTGTCATTCTGATCATGGATATTTCAAGCAAGGGGTTGGATGAGGAGGAATTGGTGAGGTTGTTGCACCTGCATCTACAGATTGTATGTACCTTGTTATGTTCTCATTAATATATATGCTTGGAATGTTTCCTTCAAGTTTGTGTATGTTTGCATGGGCTTGTCTCTTCTTGATAAATCTAGTTTAAACTAATCATGGTAGAATAGGAAGCATGCATTTTCTTTGTTGTCTATTGAATTTCATAACTCATTAAAGGGGCTTGAAGATCAAGTTCAACCTGGACCGAGAAAGGACAAACTTCAGAAAAGGTACTCATGCTTTCTTCCTCTTTTCCTTTGACAATTTTAGCTACATTTAAAGGAATTCTAGTGTTCAATGTTAGCATTTTTCTGTCTTGTTCATAGGGGTCTAAAATCAAAGAGGGAATTCACTTATCTGCAGGGGAATTTTCCTTCAACAGTTGGGGCGTGCAATATCTTTTGTCCTCAAGCGAAACAAGCTCAAGACCCAATTCTTTGTACCCTGACCTCGTTGGGGACATGCATTAAGACGACAAGGAGCAGACCACTCTGATACCACTAATATGGATTTTATGAGCAAAACGAAATGAATACAAATTATTAAAATATGCTTAACATAGAATAATAGAGATACAGTAAAATTGGTTTTCTATTCAATAAGGAAATAAGTTGAAACTGTAAAATGTAGCGGAAAACAAGATTTCTGGAATGGTGGCAGCTTATCTATGAGAAGAGATGTCACGCCTGCACTCATTCGCAAGAAGATGATTACAATGAGGTTCTGAAGGCATTTTTACAATAAACTGGAATGTCAAAAAACCTTAGACATCCAAAAACCTAACCCTAGGAGATGAAGCACCAAAATTCATGTGGGCCCTGTTTGGGTAAGTTAGTACATCAACCTCCCGGGGTCATGACATTTGCATACGATCTTTGTTTTAGGCGCACGATAGCCCATTGGAAAGGTCTAATCGAGAAAAATGATTTTCAACCGGCCCAACTCAATGCCATTGGCAATCACCTAAACCCCAAATCCCCCAAAAAACGTCGTTTAGGACCTCAAAACTGCCCCAGAAGTTTGGAACCCGAAAACCTGTTGAAAAACTGCCAAGGTGGAAAACTGCTTTTCGAGCCAATGGAATAGGTGGTTGGCCATTGATATCCACCTAGATCACACTTCCACCTGTGACATGTATGTATTGTCACGCATCATATCATGACACAGAATATTGTCTGACACTATTGGTGAAGATCCAGGAAAAGTGGAATCAGAATGTTCAATGAATCTCTACAGAGGTAAGGGATGATGGAAGAAATATCAACATAGTTATGCGCTGGGGAGATAAAATAGGAGACGATGCAGTAAGACAAGATTCAACACAACATCAATGGGTGAAGAAGAATGTCGAACCATAGAATCAGTTTAATGCGCAGAACAAAAAGGAGTTATTCAAGCATGCCATACAAGAATTATTGAAGCTAGACATTGCATCTACATCAACTGCGCAGCATACTCAGGAAGTACCAACGTACAATATGCCTTCATCACTAGATCACACTAACGAAGCACAACCCCTAGGACAATTAAGTACCATAAAGGCTTTTTTGCAATCATGTGTTAAACTACTAAATGATCCATCCTCTATTAAAGTATTGTAAAATATGTTACAAATATGTAACACGGACGTAGAGGGAAAGATAGAGAAGAAAATAGTTAATCACATGCATACAAGAAGGAGGAAAAGTAGAGAGCTCATATTGAATTACAACATTATATATTTCAACATGGGCGATATTATACTAGATTTAGGATCTGAAGTCAATGTGTTACCCAAGATGACATGGAAATGTATGGGAGATCCCACATTAGGATATTCATCTGTTCAACTGAAACTAGCAAATCAACACAGGGTTGTTATAACCCTAAATTTCACCAAACATGCTTACCTAACATCAGGCCATCTCATTTGCCTTCTTTTCCAAGCCACTGCTGAACAGATTCTTAAAAAACACCCTTTTGAAGGCATACGTGCCCTGCTCCACTACTGCACGCGTGTGTATGATGGTTGACCCACTGCAACCCATGTATATCTAAAAAGCACGAAAAATGGAAAGTTGCAGATGGAACACACAGTTTTGGGTAAGTTAACTAAATCGTTTGATTTCCCATATCCAATCACTCAACCAAATACCTATCCCTTTATAGCCTATAAAAGAACGCGTAGGGGTCCCATTTGAGAGGAGAAAAATCATAGCAAAGAAACTATACCCGATTTAGTATTCCCCTTTGCCCCAACCTTTTGAAACTATTGTGTGAAGAGAATCATATACATAAGAAGTTGGAGCATAGTTGAAAAGGAGCCCAGGACCAGATTCGAGGAGCAGTGGCCGATCTCACTATTGTAAGGTTACTCTTGTGAGAATAATAAAAGAAATATTTTGTCCGGCCCGCCATATGAGATTGTCAATATTTAAATTTGATTATATTTTGATAGAATCTCTAACCCATTAGATTATAGATCATATTCATGTGGAGTTCTTTGTTTGTCTTTTATGAATACAGGTCAGTGTTGGGAGGAGAGTTGCAGTCATGGAGCGACCAAGCATTAAAGGGATCGACATCAAACACGAAAACTAAGGTACAGTAACTTGATCTCTTTAACCTTGTATTTTCATATGAATAATGGGGTTTATGATTGGGGTGCTGGTAAAAAGTATGATACTTTAGGTCATTTCTGCATGCATGATAAAACCCTTAATGTTATTCTCTACGAGGGATTTCCCACCCACAACAAAATTGGCGACCATACTGGGGATCTCTATGGTTTTTCAAGGGTACTTGTTGGGTATTTTTAATTGGTTTTACTACCTTTTTTCTGAGTTTCTGCAAAAGTATGAGCTAGTAGGGATTCTAGTCTTCCATACAAGTACTCCCTACTTCCTTCGCCTGACTATTTTTTCTTTTTTCGGGAAGACACAGAGGCATACACAGCCTACATAAGGTCTTCCCCTGTATACACGTGCCCTAACTTCATACAACCCACGTACATACGCTGGCTATTGAAAGATCAGTCGCGTGTCTGAGTCCAGATTTTTTTTTTCAAAAAGAGGTAGTCATCCTCTCCCCTGTCAGAAGTGGTCTTTCTCAGGGGTTTTCTGGATCTAGTTCTAGTTTATGTGATTGCAGTCTATAGCTTAGGTATAACCTCAGATTAGCTTTGTTTTCTCAAGTTTCCTTGTATCTTATTCTGTTAGAGTGAGTTTATGTACCTTTAAGGGGTTCTGGTCTTCAATACCAGTACTCCCTGCCTGACTGTAGTTGCTTGTCTTGCTTCTTTTGAGGAGAAACAGAGGCACACGTGGCCTGTAGTGGTCCTACATGCATGCATATGCATCTTTCCTTTGGGAAGCCCGCGTGCATATGCTAGTTGTTGAAGTGACAGTTGCATGTTTGTCTGGAAAATTTTCAGGAGGCATTCATCCTCTTCCTTGTCAATTTTTTACCTCCTAGGTTTTTCTTGTCTCTTTTTGGTCTCTGTCATAGTAGTTTTAGTCTGGGTTGTGTGCCAGCATAGCTTTCTTTTTCATTTAAAATATTTCTTCCTTTGCTAGGTTTTTTGATGAGATAGTGAGTCGGTTTGATCTGCCTTTTTGGTTGTCAATAACTCCCCACGGTCTATGGTTGGAAAAAAGTCCTTTTTGGCCTTGTCTTGTTTTTATTTTTTCACCTTTTTTCTTTAGAAAAGAAGAAGACATACAGTTTTAAATTTTCTTGTTTTTGAAGCATAATACAAAAAAAAAAAA
Source organism: Picea glauca (assembly GCA_000966675.3). NCBI lineage: Eukaryota > Viridiplantae > Streptophyta > Pinopsida > Pinales > Pinaceae > Picea > Picea glauca. The sequence goes on from JZKD02S1833314.1 coordinate 57,538, forward strand.
CACAAAATCTCTTTTTACTTCTTGGTTTGGTTAAATAGTTGATTGTTTGGGTTAATCATTAGGAAAAATATTGTTTCGTAAGTTCTTGGCTGATTGAATTAGGAAAATAAGTAGCTCATAATCGAGTGAAAGCCTTTTTTTATTTTTTCATTTAAAAGATCTTAGAGGAAAAAAGTTTGAAAAGTTGGTTAAATAATTTAAAAGAGCAAATCTGAATTTGTCAAGAAGAAGTTATTTTGTTTACATCTTTTTGTTTATCTTCTCTTTCGTCTCTCAAAACATCACTAGTTTCACTTTCATAACATTTGACTTAAGACAAGCCAAAAAATTAATGATTAATTAAAATCAACTAGACTTTATGTTTTGTAGGGTCCATCAACTAATCTAGGCTAGAGCCTTGATTTAGGATTGGAGAGGAAACTCTTCAAGGATGAAAAACAAACATACGAGTCTGTGTTAGGGAGTGTCAAAGGTCCAGTATCATAAAATTTATCTGGGACTCCCCTCTAACACAGGGGATAAATATGAGGTCGCGTAAGGAAAGGTAGCGGAGATAACCTCTCCAAACCTGGACCAAACGTAGTGGGGAACACATATAGAGGGCTTCTCTTGGGATTCCATTGATTGCATTTGATACATAAATTTTTGGGTCTTGAATCCGTTCAAGGTCCTCATTCATCTGCCAGAACACTTGCTTTCGATACCCTTCATAGGTTTCGGGCTTGATACCCTACTCATTGCGGTCCACCTGACTGTTGTTTGTACCCGCCTGGTGACTTCTTGCACGTTGGCAACCTAGTTTCCTATATTTCTAGTGACTTACACAGGTGACTGCAGGGGTATACCATGGTACCTAGGATAGACATCGGGCCACGCTTTGTATATTATACCCAGAGGGTGCTTCCGTATTCGAGTTGCACTTGCACCGATAAGTTTCTCTAGTGTTGGTTGTTGTAATTGTTCTTCCAATTAGTTAGTGACTGCATGTTTTATCTCATAGGTACTCTTTCTAGTTCGTGTTGGTTTTCAAATGATTATAGATTGCCCTAGTGTGTATTTGATATTATCACATAGTGGAGGATCAGGAGTTCCATCGGTCGCAAAGGCTTTTGGGCCTACCGCTGTTTGACCTCGAACCCCCCCGCCACCGCTAAGGCAAAAATTAGACCAGCAAGGGTCTTTTGAGACAACCAGGTTACAACACACTATGCCCAACCCATCTTTGAGAGGAGAACTTTTGATTCTGGAGGAACCAATCATTTCTGACCTCAGAGCAGAGGCTCTTGGTCCCTATACCCCTCCCATCACTGATCTATTGGTGTCCATCATCGTACAGGTTCTACCTTATGTGCGTTCGGTAGTGTCACCGGCAACAATGGAAGCAAATGCTACCACTTCTTCAGGGAATACTAATATTTCCTTCACGATTGTCACTATTGGGGATGTTCCACCTCCTAACCAACCATTGTCGGTCTGGGCCACCATGGTCTCGACTTCTTCTACCTCGAGAAGTGATCTAATTCTGTCTATGGCGGCGATCATTGCTCTGTTTACATAGAACATGACAGGCTCTCCTTTCTCATATGGGATGCCTAGCTTCGGTACAAGTACTGTACTTTCCTCCTCCACTCTAGAAACTTTAGGTTTGGTGGTAGGGAGTTCCAATGCTCCTCTACAAGGATCTATGGGGGGCACTTCCGCTCCTTTTATTGCTTTCTCTTACTGCGGGGGTCATATATCCCCTTCGTCCCCCTCTCTCGACAGTGTTCCTCAACACTCCATTGGGCCTAACATAAACTTGTTTGGAGAAGGTATTCAAGCACTCCCTCCTTATAATATGTTAGTTGGTTCGACACCTTTCTCTTTTCTTGGAGCATTTGGTAACAATGCTTTCTCATCAACTATTGTTTCGGCTGGGGGAAACCCTGGTTATGGACAACCACATCCTGTACAGGGTACTATTCCTGCACAGGGGGCACACTTAGGAATTCCTTCCTCACAAGGATCTTAGAATCCATGGTAGGGACTAATCCCCTTGCTAGGGATGTCGACCGTGGGAAACTTCTTCCATACTCAGTGGAACCTCGAGCAAGGCCCAACGCCTAGGCCTGTCGAATCAGTAGGGGGCAACCCCTCCCAAAATCCTTGGCATGCGATGCAAGCTCAACCCTTTATGTATTTTTATGGGAACCAACCGATGATGTATCAACAAGTGCCCAATCCATACTCTGGTCATGGTCATGGTTATTACCAGAGCCCTGGCTAGCAACCTAACTTTTCCTGGCAACCTGGTGCTAGTCACACCCCAGGCTCCTTTTTCCTCGGCTACAATCCACAACCCAAACTACCGTTTTTGGTAACCCTGCACTTGCCACATTTGACAAGGCTCTTAAATGACCCCATCTATCACGATTTGAGTTGGCCTCCTATGCCGACCAAATTGCCTTCGGACATTCCAAAGTTTGAGGCTAAGCCTAACAAAGATCCTGGTGATCATGTGACTACCTTCCACTTATGGTGCTCATCCATCTCATTAAGAGATGACTCTGTTTAGTTATGATTGTTTCAACGCACTCTCATAGGGAGTGCTACGAAATGGTACATTGAGCTCGACCGCTCACGATGCCCTTCCTTTGGTGAATTGGCAATGGCTTTCTTGAACCATTTCCAATTACCTGTGAGATACGACGCCAACACCAAATTACTAGCCAATTTCGAGTAGACAAAAGAGGACCATATCTCAGATCATATCTGAGAATGGAGACATCGGAAGAGTTTGATCAAAGTGCCAGTCCCACTAGCATTCCTGCTAGAGTGGTTCCTTAAGTCTTCGTTACCACAGTTATCTAAATACGTCACAACATCCAGAGTGTTTTCCAAGGAAGACATGATAATGAGAGCACAACAGCTAGAGATAATTTACTCTCAGTCTAGTTTACTCTATGAGATTTTTCCAGACGCACTAAATTCAATCCTTGAAAATACCAGGCAAAGGTCTGGACCACATGCTAATGGAATTATTGGTTCAGCACAAACCAAGCCCGTTGATCCATTGTCAAATCAATTGCAACAATTGTCACTACAATAGACAATGTCCAACCAAACCACTGGTTCGGCTGCTCCCCCTACCCAAAAGTCGGATGTACACAGTGTACAAACGACAAACCTGAAGGCCACCCAACAGCCTAACAGAAAGAAGAAACAACGAAAAAAGGGTAAGGGGGATAAGAAACCCACCAATAATGTTGGCAGGGGAGACGCTGAAAAGAAGAAGTCAAAGTATCCTTGTAATATTTTCAAGGAAGACCACCCGACCCATCAGTTCCCTCGGCTTGCGGAGGCCCAGAAGTTATTGACACAACAATAGCCTATCGTGTTAACGATACTGTTCCCACATGGGCAAAATCTAACTCAATCCTCCTTGAGCGTGGAAGGGGGCAGTCAAGGACCCCCTCCATCTTCAATTAATCCTTCATCCGCAAACGTGTATATGATGAAAGGTGATGCCTATATAACGACTAGAGCACATGATTACGGAAATCTAGGCACCTCTAAGAAGGGTAAATAAGCCAAAAACCCACCTCTTCCTCTTCAGACTAAGAAGACGTTGGGAGAAACAACGATGTGCATCCCAAAAGGTGCGTTCAAAAAATCTTCTTACAACCCAAATGCAAGGGCCGCCCATAACTACTCTGTGGTGGAGAATTTATCACAAACCCCTTGTGAGATGTCTTCTTTGGAACTCCTCCATAGTTTCCCTTCCCATAGAAAGCCCATGTTAGTTTCCTTAGGCTCTGTCGAGACTTGTAATCCGGGAATGATCATGCTTGATACCACTGACTTAAAACCTCGTCTTCCTTACCACATAGATTTTCAGATAGTAGTGGCTTACACCATGAAAACGTTTACCCGGAATATTTTCCATACAGTGGTGGATGAGGGTGCCTCGACATGCATGATGTCTTTGGCATGTTGCAAGGCCATCGGCCAACCCGTTTTGTCTTTTTCACCTACTCTTCTTACATCTTTTGACGGATGTTCTTTCTGACCACATGGGGTCATTCCCTCTTTCCCCTTGCAGTTAAGGGGAAAAATTGTGTGCGTCAAAGTTGAATTGGTCAATGCGTATCTTTACCACAATATTTTGTTAGGAAGGAGTTGTACCTATGCTATGAAATCAGTGGCCATGACAGTTTTTCGGGTCTTGTTGTTTCCTCACGAGGGCCAGATTGTGACCATTGATCAGTTATCCTTCTCTCATCCCGACCCTTCATCGGGAATCTCCACAGTCTCAATGATTGATGACCCTCAGCCTGGAATTGTCAATGTAGGGGTTGGTTTGTGCCCATAATTGATGGATTCTTTTGATTACCTTCCTTCAACCGACAATTTCCATTATATGACAGTTGTCCCCGACCAGCCTCCAGCTGAAATTTTTCAAATATTGTCATTTTGCACAACGTACTTTCGTGATCTATGGACCCTTACTTCCCCATCTGCTACGATGGAAGGGACAGAGCACCATGGCATGGCCATGACTTTGTCCTCGGTAGAAGTTGCATACTCAATCATTCAATGATATTTTTTTGACCACGATCCGACTCTAGCACAAGAGTTAGATCTGGTGCTTGACCCTATTTGGGCTCAAAGTTCCCTTGTTGATACAGATTCTTTAGACTTAGTCTTGCCCTCGGATGAGGCTATTATTGAGACAATAACTAGTCTAGACAGACCCTGCGATGTTCTTCATCATAGATCTTACTTCCTTCCAGATTTAAGACGAATTGCAGCAAGTGAATTCACTCTGACTATGAATGGATATAAATATTGTCCTATCAATCCTTTGGCAACACACGCTGTTTACACTGAAGGAAATATGGAAAAAATAGCTGAAACCATACCTATTGACATCTCCAGAACCCCTGGCGTCATGGATAATATCTTTGTTGGAGCAGATTGCTCCCTCGAGGAGATTCAAATCTACACATATTTATTTAAAGAATTTCGCAACGTGTTTGCCTAGTCTTACGAGGAAATTCCAGGCATAGACCCAAGAATTGTCGAACATGAAATTACGACATATCCTGATGTCAAGATGGTCTAGCAGAAGCTTCATCCAGTCAAACCTAGGAAAGAAGCAACTATCGAAGCTGAAGTAGAGAAATTACTTAAAGCTAGTTTCATATACCCCATCCAATTGACTCAATGGGTGTCAAATCTCGTGTCAGTCAATAAAAAACAGAGTACAATTTGTGTATGTACGGACTTTCGTGATCTGAATAAGACCTGCCCAAAAGATAATTTCCCCATGCCATTTATTAACCAGATAGTCAATGAATGCACAGGATGTGAGGCCTTTTCATTCATGGATAGTTTTTCGGGATACAATCAGATACAAATCAAACCCGAAGACCAACATAAAACTGCTTTCATCTGTCCATGGGGTACATTCTCTTATCGCAAGATGGATTTTGGTCTAAAAAATGTTGGAGCTACGTTTCAAGAGGCCATGTATTTTTCTTTCCATGACCTCAAATACAAAGTCGAGGATTATCTCGATGATTTAGCATCATGATCTTGCAAGAGAGTTTATCATCTGGAACACCTCTGACTTATCCTTGAACGATGTCACTACCACCGAATTTGCTAGAATCCAAACAAGTGAAGTTTTTTCATCATGTTCGGTCATCTGTTAGGTTTCATCATTTCAAAAATAGGGATCATGGTCGATCCTCTCAAGGTTGAGTAAATAGTTCAATTGCCTCCCTCGTGCACCATACCTCAGCTTCAAAGTCTGTAGGGAAAATAAAATTTTCTACGGTGTTTCATCACAAACTATGTCGAGATCACAAAGGGTTTTATGTGTTTATTGAATAAGGATGTTCCTTTTCATTGGGATGAAGCTGCTCAATGCTCTTTCGCAGCGTTGAAAAGAGCCCTCATATCAACCCCTCCACTTCAGCCACCCAATTATAATAAATATTTCTTATTGTACTTGGTCACTGCAGAGTCGACCATCGGTATGGTCTTAGTTCAGGAGGAGGATTTTCTCTCAGAATAAGTGATTTATTACCTAAGCCGAGGCCTAGTTGGACCGGAACTCAATTATTCCCATATTGAAAAACTTACGTTGGTAGCAGTCCATGTTGTTCAACGGTTCTGTCATTACATTTTTTTTCGCAAGACCACCATCATTACCGTCGTGAACCCATTTCAATACGTATTGACATGACGAGTCATCGATGGAAATATCAATAGATGGATAGTTATCCTCAAGGAATTTGACTTGGAATTTGTTTCGGCGAAATCCAAAAAGTCAATGGTCTTCGCGGAAATCATATCGGAACTTCCAGTCAAATCAGGTGATGTTATACCCAACGAGTCGCCTATCAAAGGAGACATGTTTTTGATCGCATCTTCCAACCCCTGGTATGGAGATGTCCTTGTCTATCTCCATACTTTGAATTTCCTTGCCTCTGCTTCTCGTGATGAGCATCATCGCATATGCCATCAGGCTAAGAACTATCTCATACTCAAGGACACGTTGTGTTGTCGAGGTCTAGACTGCATCCTTTGTCGATGTATTACTCATGAAGAAGAAGAAATCGTGCTTAACAATTGCCACACTCGAGCGTGTGGAAGTCATTTGTCTGGGTTGGAAACAACCCAAAATATTCTACGAGTCAGTTACTTCTGGCTGACATTGATCAAATATTGTGTTGAATCTGTCAAGAAGTGCCACCCATGTCATATCTTCTCTCGAAAGATGAGGGCACACCCCGCTCCCATGTTTCATGTTACTATTGTTGGTCCCTTCATTGAATGGGGGATTGACTACACTACATGCAAACCCCCTTCTGCAAGGGGGCACCGCTATATCATCGTAGCAATAGACTACTTCACCAAGTGGGTTGAAGTTATGCCAACGTTCAAAGATGACAGGGAGACAACATTGTTAAAGTTGGAAGTACAGTTATTTCGATATAATTCACCACTTGAAGAATGATTACTATACCTCGAACAACTCAATGAACAACATTATGATGTGGCCTTGTATAACGAGGCTCACAAACAAAAATTCAAGTGTTAATATGATCGGTCAGTTCATCCTCGATTTTTCTCTGAAGGTGACCTTGTCTTGGTCTATGACCAAGATAAGGACCCCCTGGAGGCAGGCAAGTTCAAACCCATGTGGTTCAGACCTTTCATTGTGAAAGAAGTACTACATAAGGGCGCTTATTGTCTGGTGGAATTTGAGGGAAATGTTTTGGCAGAGCCTAGAAATGGGCTCTACCTCAAGAAGTATTACTTGTAGGTGGGTCGCCTTGGGTGACTTTTTGTAACATATGTATAGTCTTTGTACTATTACTTTTTTGGTTTCTTTTGGTTTTATGGACCTGTCATTTTTGATGTTATCTTTTTCATTCTGGCAGATGTCAAGTGAATCAGAGGTGTTTGTTGGATTCACAGGCTGCACTAGCCAACACATAGGAGGCTTGCCTCCGCAGCTTGGGTGATTTTCACACCTCAAGGCCAATTGTTATCTTCAGGAGGTATCTGTTTAGGTGACACCACAAACAATGTCGTCGAATACAACGCAGTTATTGAGTTGCTTCATGACACTTTATCACTTGGTATCTCTCACCTCTGGGTCTATTTAGATGCTCAGTTGGTTGTGTCTCAGTTAAATGGAGTCTACTGTGTTCATGATCCTACTCTACACCGACGATTCCTTAGGGTACGTCTCTTAGAACGAAGCTTTGATTATATTACATATTTTCATGTTCCTAGGAGACTAAATCAAGTTACAGATACTCTAGCTAATCAAATATTAGATTGGCATCTTGCACACATGTAAGAAAGACACACACATGCACATCTAAATACATTTGTAAAGTATATGTAATCCATAAGACATAAAAAAGACATAAAAATCCATATATAATATCAAAATTATCAGAGTACATGGGTGGATGCAATCACCTCAAAGATACATCCTGTAAAGAGTCATGGGGCTTATGCCCTCAAAAATATACAAATAGTGCCTTTGGCACGTAAGAAGTCCAATCTAAATAAGGATGGGGCCTATTGGCCCTGTTATAATGATCAACGACGTTTTCCAAACTCCCAAAAAGCCAAACCCACATCCATGGTGCCCCCATTACTTGAGGTTGCATAGATGATGGCAGATCCTTGATCTCTGCCATGGGGACTGTACGAGTGAGTGAGGTAAAGTTCCTCTCTACACATCTCAATACTCTCTCAGCCTCTTCGGCTGGAGGTCCCCCTATTGCTACTGGTCCGCCAACTACAGTTGGTCCTACCTCTGGTCGAGGCCATTGCCTGTTCCTATTGAATTCTGTTGGACACATTGGCCCCACATCTCCACATAACAGACACATATTTGTCAAACACTTTGGTATACAAAAAAATGATATATATTAAAACAACATAAAAATTAAATAAATTTGAAAAACAAAGAAAACCAAAGCATACCTAACTCTCCTCGTACCACTCCGGGAGGTACGCCCATGTCAGGTTCCTTGGAAAAGTCAATTCTGGCATAGGAATAGTCCTCTATCACCAGAATCTGCCGATACCACCAATCGAAAAAACTTGTCATCGAAGGCCTCGATATTCCTCCCTCCCCCCTGTCGTGGAAAAAACGCCGCCCATATTTTTACTGCTGAAGAAGAGGCTACGTTCCCTCGTACAATCTCCCTCGAACTCAAACTAGGCACCCTCTCGAAGAAGAAATCACAAAGGATAGTACCAAACCCAATGTTTCTATGTCTCCGCATCCGACACTCAGTCAACTGCCTTTTCATGCAGTCTAGTAACGTAGTACTCCAGTCAAAAAGTTGTGCATTTAAGCACTGAACCGCACAACTCATGTGCGCCCGGGAAGCCTGGTGTAAAGCTGTAGATCCGGTAATCCACTTGATGAGTAGAACTATCTCTTTCAGCAATAGGTTGCTGATCTTGTGAACTGGTACTTGATTTCCCACCATGTCAGTACCTACCTCGCAATGGAGGTTAATCAACTTTGCTATGTTGTGAGGCCCGAAAGGAAAAGTGTGAAGGTTGACTAGCTCCCCTCTCCTTGAGAGGCCAGTCAGAAAGTAGATATCTTCAGTTGTTGGAGTCAACGACTATCCCTCAAGAATGAATGCCTCCGCATCCGGGTGCCAGTAATCGATCAAGGCATTCAACAGCCTAGGTTGTGCTTACATAAATGCACTCTAGAAGAACCTAAATAAGACACATTGAGCTAGTGCAGCTACAACATTAGGGTCATCTGAGACCCCAGCATCAAATTCCTCATGCTCTCTCTCCCTCCAGTGGACATACATCCTACAATTGACAAGTCTAGGGGGATTAGCCCTTGAATTTTTTTATTTTTTCCTACCTTAGAGGGGATTAGTCTTTCCTCTGCACACGTGCACACGCAAGTTGTCTTAAGATAGACAGTGTATACGTAGGGCCGACCTTTTTAAAGGTTGGTGCCCCGTCAAAAAACAAAAAGAAATGCTTAAATGAAGTATTGAAATGAAAGGGGGGTTAGTATGTACTTACTTGGTCCAAGTGGAATTTTGTTTCGTCCACTGAAGCTCCCATAATCAATTCTTTTGATAAAGGGGTATTTTTGGCTTTTAGTCAATTTCTCAATTTACAATAGTGATAATGAGCTGGCAACTTCTATTTATAGACCTTTTTGGCCACTTTTTGTCATTTTTTGGACCCTGGTGTCATTTTTTCTAAATTAAACATCATTTAGTATGGTTCAGAAGTTTTAGATGGATTGTTACAATAAGTGTGACTTTGGGTATTGGGAAACTTTTTGGAGATTCGGGTCTTTTTAAAGGTCCTTTGGTAAAAATTCATTTTTCCAACTTGTTGCATTTAAGTTAGGATTCCACCTATACTTTCTGCATCTTGTTGTCTTTATCACTACACCATAGGATCGATCCCACCGATTTGTGACACAGAACCATCATTGTTGCTTTAGAAGAGTCATATTTTAGTGGTAGAGCCTACCTTAACATGGATTCCTTAGGTAGATCCTGGTTGCATTTTGGTGTCCATGTCATCACTAATGAGTATAGTCTCAGGAGTACTTATTAGTTTATCCTGATTATGAGTTTGAGCCTCATTTGCATGATGCATTGTCACTCTTGACCTCACCCTTGGGTCTCCCAGAACATAACGGGTCTTCTTTTAAGTCCTTTTCAGACCCTCTAAACATGAAAATATTTATGAGTGATCTTGTGGCCTTTCACGCTCGCTAAACTGAAATGTGAAGTCACATCTATCCAGTGGTAGTTTACCCCTTTTTTGTTCTGGATGGTCAACTGTACGAACAAAGGTATACTCTAGGAGTTTCGGTTCCCTGGAAGAGTATTCTCTGGTATGATTTTAACCCTTTTTCGGACCTGAGGGACTTAATTTACGAAAAAGGAACCCCCACAAAGTCCATAGTTAAGCTCTTTTCAGACTCCCTAAAATTGAAAAGATCGTCGAGTGACCTTATTCTTTCACACTCGTTAAATTGATCCAGAAGAACATTCCTGACGGAGTCCATAGTTAAGATTTTTTCAGACTCCTTAAAAATGAAAAAATCGTCGAGGGATCTTGTCTTTATCACACTCGTTAAAATGGTTTTGAATAGACATTTGGTCAGTTCTAGTTTACCCCTTTTTCGAACTGACTAGACTATCTTCGAAAAAGGTACCCCCATGGAGTCTCCTTTTACGCTTTTTTAGACTCTCTAAATATGAAACAACGTCGAGCTTACCTTCTCTGGGCTCGTTAAAATTACATCGAAGAACATTACCATTGTGTTTCTTATTAATCGCATTTGCATACCTATGTCTTTGGCCTAATGTCAGCTCCATGTTTCTCTCAACTGAACCATCTGAAGCATGCCTTATACGCAAGCGCTGTATCACTTTGCCTCCGTGTCTTGACACCTTTGGCCCATGGAGGATTTTTCCTGAGTGTCTTTTTCCTGCATATGTCCCTTTGCCCTGAGCATCCATGTGTTCCATGCACTTGGAACTTGTATTTCTGTGACACTCGATCCTTCTTTGTAATGTAGCATTCTTTTATTCTTTTTCAAGATTTCCAAAATTATTGAAAAAGACAAAAAAATTCAAATATACCCCAAAAAGAGGAAGGGAAAAGAATTTTCTTTTATTGGCAGCACAACGAGTCTCCCTTGGACAAAGAACATCCTTTTGTTTGTTCATCAAGCCTTGGGATTTAACATGACCTTAGGAAGTTGTTCTCGCTACATAGATATGTGTCCTCCTCCATTTGGTTATTCTTCCAAACCTATGGAGAGTTTGCGGTGCCTCCTGCATCGTGAACTTATGTCAACATATCATGTTGCCTGAGTCTCATATTTTGTCATTCTATTTTCCAAGGGAAGTTGTTAACAAGCTTGAGTCGCCACCCTCCACATATTGTCTCTTACCCTCATGCCTGATTATCATGAAATCCCAATCAAATCTTTGTTTTAAATCCATGAAGCTCTCAACCTGATCATCAAAATCCTCTAGTCCGTTCCTAACAAGCTGTCGAAGACCTCTAGGTAGTGAAGTCGTACACTCATATTACACTCCTACCCAAGTTGTGAAGATTTTGAAGCTGTTGCTTGAGCTCTAAAGGCCTCATCTCTAGCCATCAGGCCTTATTCGATTCTTGAAGATGGATACTATACATGTATATCTTTTTTATTTCAATATGTAGATCCATTGTGTATTGCTCGCGGCTACACTTTATATAGTTATATGATATGGATATATAGTGTATTTGATAGGTAGCCATGATTTTATTTCATTCCAAGCATGGGTATGCCCGCCTCGGTGAGAAAATTGTTATTTTGCAGATGGCACCTCCTGAATTTTGTTTCCCGGGCTCACTTTTTTGGTATGTTGGTGAATATTCATAATGTATTTCGGCCATCAGATGCTCTTCTTACCTCACACATTAGGGGGAATCTGTTAAACCCTAAATTGAACCAAACATGCTTACCTGGCATCAGGCCATCTCATTTTCCTTCTTTTCCAAGCCACTACTGAACAACTTCTTTAAAAACACCCTTTTTGAAGGCATACGCGCCCTGCTCCACTACTGCACATGTGTGTATTCTAGCTGACCCACTACAGCCCACGTATATCTAAAAAGAATGAAAAATGGAAAGTTGCAGACAGAACACATGGTTTTGGGTAATTTAACTAAACCCTTTGACCACCCATAGCTGGTCACTCGACTAAATACCTAGCCCTTTCTAGCCTATAAAAGAAGGGGTAGGGGTCCCATTTGAGAGGGGGGGAATCATAGCAAAGAAACTATACCCGATTTAGTATTCCCCTTTGCCCCAACATTTTGCAACTATTGTGTGAAGAGAAGCATATACATAAGCAGTTGGAGCATAGTTGAAGAGGATCCCAAGACCATATTCAAGGAGCACTGGTCGATCTCACTATTGTAAGGTTACTATTGTGAGATCAATAAAAGAAGTATTTTTCCCATCCTGCCATATGAGATTGTCAATATTTAAATTTGATTATATTTTGATAGAATCTCTAACCCATTAGTTTATATATCATATGCATGTGGAGTTATTTGTTTGTCTTTTATGAATGCAGGTCCGCGTTAGGAGGAGAGTTGTAGTTAAGGAGCGACCAAGTGTTAAAGGGATTGACATCAAACACGGAAACTAAGGTACATTAACTTGATCTCTTTAACCTTGTATTTGCATATGAATAATGGGGTTTATGATTGGGGTGTTGGTAAAAAGTAGGAGACTTTAGGTCATTTCTGCATGCATGATAAAACCCTTAATGCTAGTTTGTAGGAGAGATTTCCCACCCACAACAAGGGTTCTACCAATTGGACAGCTAAACAGTGTGACAGTAGATCTAGATGGAGTGCACACTAAAGCCGATTTTGAAGTGATAGAAATAGTGGATGGCACAACACCTTATTCAAAATTTCTTGGCTTGGATTGGGCATATGAAAAGCAAGCCATAATCAATTTGAAGACAAGGAAGATGACATTCAAGTTATGAGAATACAGAGTTAGTGTGCCACTAGACCCATCAAAAGGAGAAAGGTTTGTACAACCCACTTTCTTAGATTTGGAGGAAATCAACCAATTATACAGAACCACCGCGCGAGAAGAAGATTATGTAAATCCAACTGCATATGGATTACTCAGTTGGAAAAGCATTGCATCATGCACTTCAGACTTAGATACAAGGTTGGAGAATTGGTAGTAGAGATTACATGAAGTATCTACAAGAAGGTGTGCAAGAATAGAATGCGCAGTAAGATAGGTAGGTACAAAGATAAGAGAACCTCCCAATTTTCATGGGGTGAATGACTTAAAGAATTCCTAAGAATATATGAAGATGAAGTGTTAGAAAATAACATGCTCTTATCTCTGGACATATCACTCAAGGAAACACCTGCAAGTTGGTGGGGTGTGCACAAAGAGATAGTCAAGGACTGGTACCAATGTAAGTGGTTACTGTGCATTAGATTCAGTGTAGAACAGGGAAGAAATGAACTGCAGAGATATGATTGACATGGGACACCAGCAAAACACATGGAGAAGTGAAGAACACTATGGAAAATAAAACCACCAGAAGAATGGCCTCATCACTTTATTCATACACTAGAAGGAATTCCAGAAAACTGGTATGTGGACCAGGACCTGCGCAGAGGTGCTACAAAATGGACAACATTATAGAAAAATTTTATAGTCACTTTCTCATTTGAACATGAGAACCCCAACATTGATTCAACACTCAAACATATCAGAGGGGTGATATTTATTAAGGAACCATAGTTTGAACTTATAACAAAGTATCAACAATAGAATATACAGACAATGAAAGAACTACTATCATGATATCATGTGTAGGAAGAAGCACCAGATGAAGAAGACCCACGCAACATTCAAATTACAAAAAATGAAGGAGAAAGAGAGGTGGAAGGTCCATCTCTGGCATCATAAGTATTTTCTGTGCCAATCAAGGTGAAGAAAGTAAATATTGGGAGAAATGATAATCCCAAAATGGACAGTATTGGAGACTATTTGGATGAACAAATAATAGAAATAATAACAGAGTTGTTGCGCGAGTACAGTGACTTGTTCCCAAAAACCTTTACAGAGATGAAAGGCATAACATGAGAGATAGGAGAGATGAAGATACCTCTCAAACCTGAGGCTAAGTCTATTATACAATGACCGTATAGACTGAACCCAATATATAAGCAGAAATTGACAAAATGTTGAAAGATGGAATCATCGAACCAGTAGAAAAATCAGAATGGATAATCCTTGTGGTAGTACAAGAAAAGAAACAAGGAGGTATAAGGATCTATGTATATCTTAGGAAATTTACCAATGCTTTCCAACATGACCCTTTTCCCACCCCTTTCATAGATGAGGTATTAGATAATGTGGGAGTCCAGGAAGCATACTCATTCGCAGATCGATTCTCATGCTACCATTAGATCAAGATAGCTCCAAAAGACAAGTAGAAGACCACTTTTTCCACAAAATGGGGATCCTACTAGTACACAATTGTGCCTTTTTGTCTAAAGAACACACCAACAATATTCTCAAGAGTCGTCATAGTTGTGTTCAAAGAATTTATCCATCATTTTTTAGAAGTTTATCTGGATGATTAGGTTGTATATATTCTATTGAAAGATCATGTAGAGATATTAAGGATGAAGTTGGAAAGATGCAGGGACTGTCAGATATCATTAAATATCAAGTGCATATTTGGGAAACTTGTTGGAATACTATTGGGACATATAGTCTGTAAACAAGGGCTATTGGTGGATCCTGCAAAGGTTGTTATAGTCATTGTTAACTTACCATCACCCAAATCAGTACGCCAGTTGAGAGAAACACTGGGACACATAGGATACTACAGTAAATTCATAAAATGGTATGCACAGATCATTGCAATGATGGAGAAACTATTGAAGAAGGATAGTAAATTCTAGTGGAATGAGGACTGTCGTCGAGGTTTGGACACTCTAAAATACAAAATGGTCACAAAACCTATACAAGTATTCCCAGACTGGGAAAAGACATTTCATGTGCATGTAGATGAATCAACCATATCACTTGGAGCTATTCTGGTGCATCCATGAGCAGGAGAGTTAGACCATCCTATATAATTTGCAAGCATAAAACTATTAGAGTTAGAGAAAAACTACAATACTACATAGAGAGAAGGCCTAGCAATGGTATATGCGCTACAAAAATTCAGACACTACCTACTTGGGAAAAACTTTAAAATGTTCACAGGTCATTCTTCCCTCAAGTAGCTAGTGATCCATGTGTATATTGGTGGCCACCCACCTTTTCCAACTGGCTCAAAACAATTTTCTAGCAATTTTGGTAATTTACTATTTTTAGCAGTTTTTAACTTCTAGAGCCGTTTTGAGGCCCTAAATGATGTTTTTTGGGAAAACATGTTTGAAAAATAAAATTTCCTTTGATAATACACCTAAAATTAATCTCATCAATGATACCTTTCCAACGAGCTATCATATGCCTAAAACGGATATTGTATGCAAAAGTTACGACCCTGAGAAGTTGTTGTACTAACTTACCCAAATGGAACCCACATGACTTTTGGCGCTTCATCTCCTAGGGTTAGGTTTTTGGATGTCTAGGAATTTTGGAATTCCTTCTTAATGTAAAAATTCCTTTAGACCCTCATTGTAATCATCTTCTTGTGAATGCGAGTATCTGTCACATCTCTTCTCATAGATAAGCTACCACCATTCTAGCAAGTCTTTCACTCTGTATTTTTACAATCTATGTACATTTCTTTTATTAATAGAAATCATGTATTACTATATATCTATGTTTATGGTTGCATATCTGATACATTTATGTTATATTATTGAATATCTATGATATCTCTGTGCATTTCTTTATTATATCTCTGCTCTCATTTCATGTCGAAAATAATCTAGATCAGTGGTATTAGAGCAAGATACTCTTGATCGTTTTTCAGTGCATGTCCCCGACGAGGTCCAAGTATAGAAATTTGGGTCTCGAGTTTGTCTCTCTTGAATAAAATCTCTCCCGTGCGCCCAAGAAACCCTTCATGGAAGAAGAAAATAAAAACAACGGAGCAGGCAATCCTATCAATTTGTTGCTTGAGAAATCTCTCACACGACAGAGGGACGAAATGATGGAGAATTTTTCCCACATCCTTCAACGCCTCTCGATAGCATCAGGCGCATCTTCATCAAGTGGCCACTTTGGAGGCACCTTGCCTTTTAATGTACAAGTCAATTTTCATATTCCTATATTTGAAGGTCAGATAGATGCAGAGGCCCTAGATAAATGGTTAAATCTGTTAGAAGGTTATTTCTTTGTTCACAATTTTTCCGACAGAGAAAAGATCATCTTTGCACTCCTTAAGGCTCTCCCCCATGTCAAACATTGGTGGGAAACTTACTATGTGTAGATTTCCATAGAGGAGTCTATAATATATGGGGTCGAGCCCACTTGGGGATTTTTTGTGGATGTGGTAAAGGAACAATATTACCTTGTTGGCAACTATCAAGACTAGTACATGAGATGGAACACACTACGGGAAGAGAGGGGCCAAGAAGTTCCAGAGTTCACCAATACCTTCCATACCTTGTGCACCAAGTTGGGTATCAAAAACTCCAAATGACATTTGGTTCTGAAATGTCGTGGGGCTCTACACAGATACATCCAAACTGAAATGGATTTTCTGGACATCTCTTCACTCGATGTTGCTTATCGATATGTTGTTAAAATCAAGCAGAAATTTAAGCACCATAACAAACGAGAGTTTGGTTCTACAAATCCACAACAACCAAAGTATGACAAAGATGACCCTAACAAAACAGTATCCTGAAAACTAGTCCAAGCCACAGGAAAAGAAGGGTCACGAGAAGACAAATAAGGACACCGGAAAATGGTGCGATTTCCACAAAATCCCTTGGCACAAAATCAATGAATGTCACTCAAAACATTTAATGGTGGCCAAGATCAAAGACAAGGAGTCAAACCTTGATTCAGAATCTAATTCTAAAAATACAGGTAAAATATAGATCATTGACGCAGACCCCACTGTTATTGTCGCGACCGCAACAATTCAACCAAAAGAACCAACAGATCTTGAAGAGGTGGAGCGTCTTTTTCATTCACAGATGTGGGTGAAGGGGACCCCGTTGCATTTTATTGTTGATAGTGGAAGCCAAAATAACTGCATCTCAGTAGAGGTCGTCAAACAGTTTGGATTGTCGACAACACCACACCCGTAGCCATACAACATCGGGTGGCTTTTCCAAGGTCGAGATCTTTGTGTCAGCCAACAATGTCAATTGTCATATGGAATCCAGCCCTTCAAGGATGAGGTATTATGTGATGTTGCCCCACTAGATTTCCGTTATTTTCTCTTGGGCCATCCATATATGTGGAGACGCCATGTTGTTTATGAGTCTCGACCCCGCAATGTCATTGTTTCTCTGGGGAGTCATCTCTATAGAATACCAGAGGTAGTTCCAACTACTGTTCCACATAAATAGTGTTGAAAGGTAGTATCTCATACTACAAAATTCATCTTCTTCACAATCTATTCAAAGGGTGAACAAAAGGATATTGCAACCACTACAGCCTTGGCCCAAGCACCTTCTATCCAACAGAAGCAGGTCGACAAGATTGTAGCAAAGTGTAAATATTTCTTATGCACATAGGAATCTCATTTATCTGGAATGGTTAAAAAGGTCCAATCCTTCCATCCACATGTTTGTGACAACCTTCAACAAGATAAGCAGCATAACTTCTCCAGCAAGGCAAGCAACTCACCAAGATTCAGATTCAGTAAACGTTTTTTCCTCTCCCCTGGGAACTTAACACAATGGAGACAATTTATTTCTAAGGAGGGAGGATTGATCTGGGTTAATATCGATGGCCACCCACCTTTTTCAACTGGCTCAAAACAGTTTTCTGGCAATTTTGGTAATTTACTATTTTTAGCAATTTTTAACTTCCAGAGTCGTTTTTAGGCCCTAAATAATGTTTTTTGGGAAAAAATGTTTGCAATATGAAATTTCCTTCAATATTGCACCTAAAATGAATCTCCTCTATGATACCTTTCCAACGGGCTATCATACTCCTAAAATGGAGATCGTATGCAAAAGTTACGACTTCGGGAAGTTGTTGTACTAACTTACCCAAACAAGACCCACATGAGTTTTGGCACTTCATATCCTAAGGTTAGTTTTTTGGATGTCTAGGGTTTTTGGAATTCCTACTTATTGTAAAAATGTCTTTAGATCCTCATTGTAATAATCTTCTTGTGAATGCGAGTAGCTGTCACATCTCTTCTCAAAGATAAGCTGCCACCATTCTAGCGAGTCTTTCACTTTGTATTTTTACAGTCTCTGTACATTTTTTTCATGAATAGAAATCATTTATTACTATATATCAGTGTTTATGGTTGCATCTATGATAATTTTCTATTATATTATTGAATATTTTCAATATCTCTATGCATTTCTTTATTATATCTCTGCTCTCATTTCATGCCAAAAATATTCCAGATCACCTAGTCAATAAGCCATTGTTGGGGGGGAGAATTTGTATATGGTTATTGTTGTTCCAGGAATTTGACTTTGAAGTGATAGTCAAACCAGGGAAGTTGAATGCAGGACCCGATCATCTATCAAGGATAACCAATGGAGAGGAACCTACAAATTTAAAGGACAACTTCCTTGATGCACAGTTATTTTCAGTCCAAGTAGCTAATGAATATTTTGTTGATATCATTGAATACTTGAGTACCGAGACTACACCACAAGAATTCAACACTGCACAGAATAAAAATATTGTAGTTAGAGTCGCAGACTATCAATTGATTGCAGGACACTTATACAAGATGGGCACAGACAACATCTTCAGAAGATGTGTATTAGAACATGAAAGGCCTAGGATTTTAGTAGAAGCTCATGAGGGAATAGTTGGAGGACATTATGCAGGAAAATATACCACGCAGAAGGTATTGCGTGCAGGGCTATGGTGGCCGGCCATTCATAGATATGCAAAGGAATACTTCCAAAGATGTAATGTATGTCATAGGGTTGGAAAACCTAATTGACAGGATGGGATGCCCCTAAGACCACAAGTAACCTTGCAAGTATTTAAAAAATGGGAAATAGACTTTGTGGGACCAATTAACCCATCAGGAAAGAGGTCAGGAGAAAGTTATGTCATTACTGCAACAGAGTACTTAACGAGATGGGAAGAAGAAGCACTAGTAAAGGATTGTTGCGTAGATAGAGTAGCACACTTCCTGATTGAGAAAGTGATCACTATATTTGGATGCCCAAGGCTTTTGATGATAACCAAGGCACTCACTTTATCAATAGTACTATCAAGGCTATGACTGAGGAGTTTGAAGTCTATCATCAAAAGAGTACACCATATCACCCTCAAGCAAATGGAACAGTGGAAGCCTTTAATAATATCATAGAGAATGATTTGAAAAATATCTGTAATGTCAATAGGGATGATTGGGATTTGAAGATACCAGTAATATTATGGGCATATAGGACTACATGCAAAAAGTTGACAGGATAGACACCATTCAACTTGGTGTATGGAAAAGAAGAAGTGGTGCCAAAATTTTTGGTACCTAGTTTGTGCGTAACAACAATCACCAACATGACAGAGTGAGGTGCAGTACAAGAAAGGATAAGTTAGCTCATGGAGATGGAAGAAGATAGGATTCTAGCAGGATTTCACCAAGAATTACAGAAAGCAAGGGACAAAGTTTGGCATGACAAGCATATTAAAAGGAAGAGTTTCAAGGAGGGAGACTTAGTCTTGGTGTATGATAGTAAATTTCTTCAACATCTAGGAAAAATCAGAATGCATTGGTTGGGACCATATGAGGGGGAGTTGTACAGTTGAAAGATATAGGAGGTATAGAACTCAGAGGAATGATCAATGGGAGTCGACTGAAATTGTATAGGGACATTCAACCTCCTAGCACCTAGAAAGTTACCGCGTAGTAAGAATATATGTATATAGTGTATTATAGTAGAAGTAAGGGAGAGAAAATGAGAAAAACAAATTAAAAGAAGAAAAGGAAGAAAAGCCATAAAAAGTAAAAAGGGGATAAAAATAAAAATAGATTGGTGCACATGGAGGGCCTTGACAGAATAGAACAGTGTGTTGCAAGAAAACCAGGGTTCGAAAACACTGCGCGCAGAAGAGAAGTTAATGGGTAGAAAGGTACATTGCACATGAAACACAACAAAAAGTGAAAAAGTGACAATTGTCAATGTGACACAACTGTCACTTCTCCGTCCGACTATAAAGTCAGAAAAAGGGGGGGAAGCACCCCATTGTGTTATTTGCTAAGGAGAAGAACACAGATCCGAGCGGAACAACGATAGAGTGAAAAATTTTGCTACCATCTATCAATTTGGAATCCTGTAGTTCGTATTTCCTAGCCATACTTACCACCGAGGGTTGGAGCATCGAGCAGAACTGGACGAAACACACGGAGTAGCACTCGGGTGCCACAAACCAAAACAAATGAGATGCACATAGTGGTGGATGTGGATGAAATCAACACAATAGAGTATGAGTAGATCACATTGCATGTGGAAGAGGAGAAGGAACCACACAGGATCCCGAGCAGCTGAAAGAGGATGCCGAACGGATGGAATCCGACACATCCATAGGAAAATGGCTGCAAAAAGAAGAATTGGCCATGGGTTCCATGCAGCAGGGCCTAGAGTCAGAACTAGACCATGAAACAGAGCAAGAGGTCATAGCAGTGGATGGGGTATCATCCCCACAAGGGAAAAATAAGGTGAGAGAAGAAAGCAATACGTAGGGCGTACAATGCACACAAGAAGAACTAGGTATAGTGATACCAAAAATTCCCAAGGGAGTGAAGATCGATGATAACATGGTAGGAGGAGTCAATAGCCTTAAATACTCTGACCATGATTTCTTTAATTCCATAATGTTCCTGGATTTGGCAGCACAAATCTACCTGGAGAGCAGGGGAGAAGGCCCATCAGGCACGCCACTGTTCAAGCCTGTGTAGTGGATCATGGGACTGTACAACACCAACATCATGAACTTACTATACGTACCGCACTTTGGGTGTGAAAAACACATAAACAAATGTATCAAATAGTTTTTAGAGAGGGTGTACAGAGGCATATTGTGGATGGATAGGTCAGTGTCGTTCAACGTCGACCTCATCGCATAGATTACAGGGATACCCACAGATGGGGAGAAGCCAAAATAATACCTAGAAGACAAAAATAAGGTGAAATCCATCTCAGATGAGATCAAAGCAAAGTACGACGCAGAAAGGGGTAGCAGAGGTATCATGATTAGCAACATCAATGATCCTATGACACAATTTGCAACAAGATTGTTCAGTTGCAAATTAATGTGCAAGTGCTGAAAAGAAGAAGTTCCCACAGGAGTAGTAGTAGTTGCGGTGCAATGTGAAAAGGGGAGCTCGATGAGCTGGGCCCCTTATCTACTGAACTCGTTGCTTGAAGACTGAAAGGACGCACAATACTGGGTCTCTGTGTTCCACTACTCATGCTTACTCATCCTCATTGCACTTATGGGGTGGCAGGAACCTACATACACTATCTTCCTGCCAAGGACAGAAAAATGTGGTGTAGCGTACTACACATTGCTACGAATCACAACAGATCCCAAGGTAAAGAAATTAAACAATGACATGTTCACTGTTTAATTTCCCCAAAAAATCTTGGTGGATACATGGAGGATCTCCCCAGAAAATTTCCAGGAGTTTGGACAGATAGCAAATTTTTGGGCATTACGCCACAACATGTGGTTGTATGAAAAGAAGGATCCAACCAAGGAGTGGTTGCAGTTGAAGTAATGTGTGACTACAAAATACATCCACATGGAGGTCCATGAGTGGTCTGAGGAGTGGAAAGTGCCATAGATTCCAAGAGCAATGCCAGCAGTACAAATTCAAATGTACGATAGCACATTCCCCGCATAGCAGATAGGTAGGAATGACGCTAGCCAGAAAAAGAATACAACAATAGGTACAGTGGGGGAAATCATCCCAATTCGAAAGAGAAGAAGAACACAAAGAATTCAAAACATGGTCCTACACAAGGTCCACTAGGAACAGAGCAGGCACCGAGAGGACCAATCGGATAGGTGAGTGCAGAAGAAGTGCAGACGGAGACACAAGAACTCTCAATGGAGGAAGGAGAAGGGTGGGATATAGTAATGGATACACATATTCCAAAGGTATCTGAGCTGTCATATGCCCAAAGGAAAAGGCCAAGGGAGAAAACAAGTGGCTCCAGGAAGAAGGAAAAGGCCCACATAAAACCAATTGAAACATCACTGGCAATAGATGATGTGGAGCTGATAGTAGCAACAGTGGAAGATAGACTATCGGAGGTATGGGAAAACATGAAGAATCACCGAGGTTCAATTTTGGAGCAAGTACAGGAGTTAAAAATTGCGCAAGAGTAGTTGAGGATCAGGGAGGAGCAGAAACAGAAGTAGAAACTAGTGCCCACTAGAGGAGAAGCACCTGTTGGAGAGACAGTTCACATGACGGCACAGTGTAATGATACCAAGCCAAATTCTTTCTTGGAATCACTAACTACTACTAATTTATTGAGTTATTAAGTGCATATAAGATTCATCAACACATGGAGATCACAATATATTCAAGATGTAGAAGCACAAGCAAAGATCTGACCTTTTTATTATGAGCAACGTAAGATCAATACAAGAGATGGACGATCTAGCATAAACCTCAGATGGCGTACAAGAAATAGATATGAGCTGCTACAAAATGCTCCCGACAATACAAAATAAGCCTCCAAAGGATGGATATACAATGAAGACTAAATCAAGCAGATCTGAGCCGCACTAATGC
>JZKD02S1833325.1:22970-45264 GCA_000966675.3 Picea glauca
GGGGAACCATCCTTGACCCTTCAGGCATCATTCACACGGTGTACGCTTGGGGGCTAGGCCATGCTACCAACAATCAAGCGGAGTTTCTTGCGCTGTGGCAAGGTCTCCGCCAGGCATTAAACCTGGGAATCGAATCAATTAGAATTTTCGGTGACTCCAAGCAGGTCCTGGAAACTCTCATTTAAAAAAAAACGCCTAAGGATTGCTCCTTAGCCCAGCTGTACAGGAAATCCGCCATCCTTCTCAGTCAATTCAAGGAATCTCATATCCATCACGTGCTCAGAAATCTAAATGGTCAAGCGGATGTTCAAGAAAATATCGGTTCCTATCTGTGCAAAGGACAATTAAAGGTAAATGAAGAGACGTCCTCTCACGCCATCCCTTAAACCCTCCGGTTCCCGAGCTCTGAATTACCACGTGATCTTCATGAAGTACCAGCAGATTCCTATCTCCGTCATCATGCCGCCGGATGAGTTTACCTCAGACCTGAGATTGCAATCTGGCTCGGGCTGGGCGGACCCTCGAGGAAGAGACCCGTTTCTCCTTCTTAAGAGGCAGTCTGCACATCCAATTTCCATCTATTGTGTTTTCTCGTTCCCCTTCGGCCTCCTTTTGCTCCGATTCTTCAGCGCGATGGACAAGAAGGCCTCTGCGTCCAAGCCGAGCCTCTCACCTCAGGAACAAATCGAGCTCCTCAAGTCTGAGCTGGAGAGCATCAAAGCCACTACAGCAAAGCACAAGTGGGAAATGCTGGCAATTGAGATGCAGGACATTAAAGATGACCTATCGAACGAACTCCAAGCTGGTCTGAAAGATGCTGCAAATTTGCTAGGTGATCTCGGGAAAAGGCTCATTGCGCTGGAACGAAAGGTGGAAGGGCTCACCTCTGCCCTTGGCAAGATCTCGGATGCCACGGCTGAAGTCTCCTCCAAGACAGTCTGTTAACCCTGCAATGGAAGCTAGGCTGCAAGTCACAGGATCGAATGGGGTTTTCAAAGCCTGTTTGTTGGTCAAGTTCTAGTAGAGGTAGCCTCCGGCATGTATTGCTTCAAGATTGTATCAAGAATTTTAGATGTTCAAGTAATAGTATCAGGAATGTAAGGTGCAATAGTAAGAATATGCACCCTGAGCAATAGCTCATTTTTGAATCTGTAAGGGTTGGCAGCCCCCTCTGCCTCTTCTATAATAAAGAAAAACCCCATAACCGATTTTGTTAAAAAAAAAAAAAACTTGTTGAGTGTAATTCAAATGTGTGACCAAGGACACAAGGTTATTTTTCATTCAAGAGGATATAAAGTAATAGATGTGAATACAGGGAAGATTGTCATAAAGGCAGTCAGAACTTCAGGGAATGTGTATGTTCTAGAAGAAGGAAAATAAAAATGTTGCATTGGTAAAACTGATGAGAGCTAGCTTTGGCACAAAATATTAGGTCATCTTAGTTTTAAACAACTTATTAGGCTAGGAAGAAAATATGATGTGACAGATATGCCTAAAATATCCAAACCTGAGAATAATATCTGCAAGTCATGTCAGTTTGGAAAGTAGTCAAGAGTTCAATTAAAGGAAAAAGAACACTCCTCCACTCAACCTCTTGATTTTATTCATACTAATTTTTGTGGCCCTACTATTAGAAATAAAGATATGTGCTCATTTTTCCATAGACAATATAGCAATATTGTCACCCAACCATAGGCCAAAGCCACCCCTGAGCACCTTAACCTTGACAGATAGAATAATTCCATAATAAAACCCTTAGAACCAATAGCCAACCAAGGTAGCATACATCTCTCCAAATCTAGCGCACCAAGAAGAGAGTCCAAACCATAACTAAGGCAGAAATTCCAAACCATAACCAAAGACCAAAATCCCAGTTGCAGTAGTTGCAGCTGCACTCCCTCTCAAAACTTGCACACTACAGGTCTTTATGAAGTTGTGAGAGTGTGAATAACAAACGAGCTCTAGCGCCCTCTTATTTATAGTTTGTCACATTTCCGGGCTGACTTCTTATTTTATAGGTTAACAATTAAATATTAATTCTTTTATTGAGTCGACATGTCTTCTATGGTTTCTACACATATGTTTAGGCTTTCTCTTACTTCCCGGAATATTCTATTCTCGTCAAGGTTACATGTAGAGGTTAATAACTCTCACATCTACCATAATATCAACACTCTCTCCTAGCTAGGGAGGTATTAAAGACAATGGTATTGAGCACAAACATATCATTCAACAAGTATCATCATCATAGCCACACAGGATATCTCATGATCATGTAGATCAAATCATGAGCAACATCATCACTCTCAATATCATCTAATAGCATCAGTTTCATCATCTCTTGAATCCATACTCCATCTAAGTAATCAAGCATGATGTTGAAAAAGTCACTCACTCCATAGAGTGATACAAGAACCATTCTTCTCATCCGTACATATGTCCTAGAAGAATAATTGTTCCAACAGATGTTGGAAGCCACACCATGGGCTACAAGGACTATTCTTCTAATCTTGATGTACATCCTAGAAGAATGATTGTCCTGGACCATTTTCCCTTCGGCCACTACTATGAACTCAGGGAAAATGTTTGTCCTGTACCAATATCTCCACTATGGTCACTACTATGAACTCAAGGAGACATAACATTCTTCTAATCCGGACATACGTCCCAGAAGAATCGTTTTCCATGGTACAACAGCAAGGACCATCCTCCATAGGAAGAATTTTTGTCCACCAACAATATGTCATGCCTAGACCATTCTCCACCTAGAGAATGTATGTCCATCAGCACACAGACTATCCATCTAGCTAGAAATCATCTCCAACACTAGTGGTAGTCTCCATGGCAATCAAAACAATGTCATCAATAGAACACAATTGTCTATCCATAGTAGTACACAACTACTACCATGTGGTACACAACCACTCCTAGTAGTACACATCTACTAACTAGTGACATGTAATCACTATCAGTGGATCACATCCACCACAGTAGCATATAGTTATTGTCCATAGACATACAGTCTCCAAAAAAATCATACCATCTGATATCAACCTACATAACAATGTCGTGATACAAATTGAGTCATATGGGCCATTCCTCCACTCACATTTGTGAGATCTAGAAGAGCATCTTCCCTCAGAAAGTAAAAACATCATACATGGTCTAACTGGAATATTATTCCCAAGCATAGAATAATAATTTTCCATGATTTCAGAGCCTCAACCATTCACCTAACTGGTCCATTCCTCCGGCACTAATCACAGTGCAACCTGGAGATAATGATTTTTCCCTAGGGAATGACTATCACTGATTGTTGAACCTGGGGCATTCACCTAACTGGGCCATTCCTCTGGCACTAATCATAGTGCAACCTAGAGAGAATGATTATAGTGCAAGTGTTATTAATCTCTCAAAAAATCATGTTCAACACTCTAAAACTAAGCATATGTCCATCAAGTGTCACCTTCTCAGAGAGTAGTTTCAGGATCAGGTGGTTAAACTAGAATATGTTCCTTCCAAAGAGAATATCATAGATATATTTACCAATTCATTAACTAGGGAATCCTTTGAGTACTTCAGAGAGAATTTGGGAGTCTTTGCCACTCCTCATTAAGGTGCATAACCTTCATGACAGGTTGGAGGCTGTTGAAAAGACATGTTCAACTTTAGGGGGAGCATTGCAAGAAATTGAGCAACGAGAAATACAACATTAAAATAGGGGGAGTCACTCTTAGGATGTGAACACTCGGTAGGGTATATCCCTTTGCAATTGATGTCAAAGGGGGAGAAAAACAGAGTTGCAACAAAGAGTAGCATATAATAAGGGGAAGTGAAGGCCATAGGAACATAGTGACAGGGGGAGAAACTCAACAATAAAGTTGCCATCAATGAAAAAAGTGGAGTTTGTTGAGAATATGTTTTCATTGATGTCAACATGGCACATAGGCAGAGAAAGTTCGCAAAAGGATGTATGGAACAAATTTGGTACACAGGCAAAGGAAGTGCACAGAAGGATTCTTTCTAAACAAGAAGAGGAGGTGCGTGGAAGGATTCTTTCTACTGTACTATTAAAAATCCAAAACAAATTATGAAAGATGGAAAATACAAGTGTGCAGAAAGATTGAAGGATGAAGAGATCAATGGTTCAAAGTAAATCATGGAAGTGATTGAGTCTTCCAGGAGTGTGCACAAAATAGGAGGATGACCTACGATACAATTCAGAATTAAAGTAGATTGTGACAAATTCCCTTGTCTATGATTGCAGAGTGAATCGGCGCAATGATGGATGTGTAAAGATCACAGGGTGCCTTGAGAAAAGAAACAAGTGATTGAGAAAACTATGACATAAAGAGTGGAAGTTCCACAATCAAGTGAATGAGTCATGAGGTGAACTAAAAATAATTGGTATAAATATGGATGCACTCTGATCAAGCAGTGTGTAGAAAAATGAGAGAAAAGAAGGCGCAATAATTACTAAAAGGAACATAAATGTAAATTTGTCAATTTGTGTAATGTAACATATTTTTTCTGAACTTAGGGTGGAAGGGTGACAATAGGATGATTCAAAGCTTACTGAGGATTGGAGTCCTCATTTTTTCTAACAGGTTGGTTCCTGAGAGGATTGGCATCCTCATTATTTGTGACAAGTTGGTGCCTTAGAGGATTGGTGTCCTCAATTGTGATAGGTTGGTTCCTAAAAGGATTGGTGTCCTCAATCGCGATAGGTGGATGCCTGTCAAATAATTGTAAATTGTAATTTGGTGCTTGCAGAAGAACATAAAGAAGATGTTATGTGGTTTTCTCTTGCATTAGGTTTCCACGTAAAAATCTTGGGGTATTGTGTCTACTCTGTTGTTTTGATTTTTGCATGTATTTGTCCTTAAGTGTGCATTACTGAATATCTTAAATGGTTGAAAAGAATGAAAAATTTAGATTTTTAATGCAATATTGATTCACCCCCCCTATTAGTATTGTTGTGAGTATCAACACAAAGTTTGAATATTCAAAGTCAAATTGGAAAAATAAAGACATGGAAGAAATTTTGTCATTTTCTATTGTGCTTTGTAATTAAATTATTTGGACCCCTTATACTCAATATTATTTTATTAAATTTGGAGTTTAGATAGAAAAAATGGTCTTCCTGTTGGAAGCAGACCAATGAGGAAAAGCAAGGCGATTTTGGGAAAGAAGGCATGCACAAGGAAAGCAACAGATGGAAGGGAGAACAGCACACGCGCATGCATGGAACACCTAACGACAGCAGGGTTAGGGTTTTGGTAATGTATTGTAATGGATGAAGAGCCAGTAACGTATAAATATAGATACTTAGGTATCATAAGGTTCTTGATTATTGTGAAGACTAGTAGTTATTATAGAGGGAAGGGTAGTAACGAGTCGATATGTAATATTTTGGTGTATGACCTATTTTTGTAAGTTGTTGAGATATAAAGGAGGGAAGAGGGTAGATCTTGAGGGTTAGATCGTAGGCTGAGGAGTCTGGTGTGATATAGTCCGCCTCATAATAAATATCAACCCTGCTAAAGGGAATTGTGGAAAAATCTCGATCTCGACCCTGCCAAGAGACAAATATTTGTGGACGTAGCCCAGGAAGGGGTGAACCATGGTAACATCTGTGTTAAGCGATTGAATGCATGTGTGTATTTATTATCTTTCAGTGGATATTGATATGATGAATGAATGAGTTAGTATATTGTTGCGTATATCATGCTAACAGTATTTTGTGTTAGTAAATTACAGTAGCACTCTTAATCCACAGTCATCAGATCTCTCACTCAATCCTAGGTTGAAACACATGAGTATTGAAGCCACCCATTAAGACTATCTTGGGTGAGACAACACAGTGCACTCTATGTGTTGTGTTGCCTTCTGGTTTACCAGGAGGGCCGATAGTTCTAGAGGCTTTGTTGGAAACCCGATAAACATGAACCCTGGGTCAGTACAATCATAAAGCAGATAAGATAACAAATTAAACCAACAAATGGTTATGTTGTCGTTGGTAGGAACAGAAGAGGATTGAGTAGATGAGGTAAGTTGAAGATTTTTTTGGAGGCATATCAAGAAAATATTAGGGCATAGAGAAATGAGCCACTACAGGGGATGTTGAGACCGTGGAATCCCACAAAAGCGGAGATCGATAGCTGGCTAAGGACAATAGAGTTGGATTTTGCACAGAAAGATAACAGAAATCCTAGAATAACACCCCGCAAATATCTAGAGAATTATGTGTTTACTGATTTGCATGAAGTCTTTTTCAGTGCTTTTCCACACTTATTGTAGGAGTGGATAGTAAGTTTAAAGGATAACCACACCACAAACTGGATCCGACAGTTAGAGTGGACCCCAGTACAGATCGATCAATTACAGCAAGTAAACAACAAATTCACCCGTGCAGTAGACTTTTGGCTCGGCATTATTGTGGTAGGCTTTATAATGGAGTTTGAAGTAGATACAATGAAGTCATACAGTGCAGCAGAGCAAGAGTTTCTATGAGGACCTCAAGGAAGGTACATTAGATCATTGTATACTTCTATTAAGATATTTTTATACAACAAAGGTGTAATGACAATGGTGTCAGACAGCTAAAATTCCCTATGTGCATGGGGGAAGGGGGGAAGCACTGACAGAAAGAGGAGAAATGGAAGGATGAAAGGATAAGGGAAAGAAGGAGGAACACTTGGACCCGATAATGATGGATGATGACTAGATCAAGTGGATCTTGGTGACAACTAGAAAGATGCCTAGCAGAGTACCCTACCAATACAAGGTGAATACCAAGAAGAGAGCCTTAGCCATGAGGGAAGGCTTGGCAAGTGATGAGGAAGAGGTAGAGGATCTTCGGGCTATGGAGTAGATTCGGGAAATTCAAATCTTGCGTGCAACATATGAGAGGAAGACAAGAGGTCCAGGAACGGGAAGAGAAGGAAGCAATCTTATCCGTCTTAATGTCAGTGTGGAACCCATAAACCCATGTGCGACTAATACACCAAAGAGAACACCACCGTTTAGACAATCGAAGTTCAGAATAAGTCAGACAACAGGAAGTACATATACACAAGGAGCAATAACTGGAGGAGCCAGTTCAGGCAGCACTAGTCAGGTATCTACAC
Source organism: Picea glauca (assembly GCA_000966675.3). Lineage (NCBI taxonomy): Eukaryota > Viridiplantae > Streptophyta > Pinopsida > Pinales > Pinaceae > Picea > Picea glauca. The sequence continues at coordinate 30,101 of JZKD02S1833325.1, forward strand.
CGTGTGGAGGAAGTAGTTCAGTATTTAGAATGGCAGGACATGATCCCATGATCAGGTTACCGGAATTTAAAGGAGAAGCGTCAGAGGACCCAAAGAAAAATTTGTTCATCTATGAGAAGATCTGGGAAGAAAAACAGATCACGAACGAAGATACTAAACTAGCTCAGCTAGAGATTACACTAAGGGATCACGCATTGGATTGGTATATGAGTTTATCTATAAACAATCCATCAGGGACAACCAGAACAATTGCGAACATCAAGAAAATTTTGATCAACAATTTCCATAATCCGAGTTCAGAGGATCAGTACATGAACGAGATGATCGAAATTAGACAGAAAACAAGAGAATCTATATGGGAGATCGACCAGAGATTCAAGCAATTGAAGGGAAAGTTGAAATATCCCATGACTGATATGCAGCATAGGCACTTATTTCTCAATTCATTGTTACCACACTTAAATTCTCCACTGCGACAACAGAAGTTTCAGACATAGGCAGAGGCTCTACAGGCAACCCTGCAACTGGAAGAAAATGAGTATCAGCAGACAAATCTAGCTATTGAAGAACTAAAGGAGGATTTGAATAACTTAACGTTCCAACTCAACCAGAATAAGAATAAGGATAAATGAGAAGTTGGTTGGTGTACTACATGTAGGATAGAAGGACACCACAAGAACGAATGTCCAACATTCGCGCAGTATATGGAAATAGGAATGCGAAATCCGCTACCAACAAGAGGACTATGGTGCGAAATATGAAAGAAATTGGATCACGATCCATATCACTGCTCAATGATGCAAAAATACTAGATAGTCCCAAAGAGTTCATATTGCAACTTTTGCAAGTCAGTGGGCCATGATGAAAAATACTATACAACTATGGAGTTGATGTGAGAAAGGACAATAGATGCATATAGAGTGTAGGTAGAAATGATGATTGGGCAAGTTGCACCACAGTTTAACCAAGTTCCAGCTCCATACAACACTACGCAGCAGCAGTATAATACTACGCAACAACCCTATAATACCACACATCCATAGTACAACACAGCACAACCTCAATACAATACTTCACAGTACAGTCAGGTGCCTCAGTACAACATGTCAAGAGGAGATTGGGCAGGCTACAGAGGTGGAGGACGAGCAAGAGGGGGTTTTGGATGAGGTAGAGGACCAGTGATATGTCATAATTGTTAGCAACCAGAACATTATGCAAGAGAATGTCCACTTCCACCGGAAACTTGTATGTATTGTCACGCATCGGACCATGATACAAAGGAATGTCCGACACTACTAGTAAAGATTCAGGAAAAAAGGAATCAGAACAACCAGAATGTTTAGTGGATTTCAGCCGAAGCGAGGGACGAAGGATGGAATATTAACATCATTACTCGTGGAGGAGCCAAAACAGGAAACGACGTAGTCCGACAAGAACCAGTACTGAATCAGTGGTTGAAGAAGAACGTCGAACCAAGGGATAAGTTTGACGCGCAGAAGGAGAAGGAGATATTTAAGAAAGCAAGACAAGAATTTTAGAAGGAAGACAGGGCGTCAACTTCAACCGCACAACAAAGCAAGGAAGCATCGGAATACGAAATGCCTCTGGTATTGGATCATACCAATGAAATGCAACCCATGGGACAAGTAAGTACAATCAAAGGCTTCTTCCAAGCATGTTTCAAAGTATTAAATGATCCATCATCTGTGAAAATACTGCAAAACATATTAGAAAAATGTAGTATAGATACGTAAGGCAAACTAGAACAGAATATAGTCAATCACCTACATACCAGGAGAAGAACAAGTAAGGAGTTCAAACTGATGAAAACATTGGAAACTTCAATATGGGAAACATCATATTGGATCTAGGATCTGAAGTGAATGTATTACCAAAGAAGACATGGAAATGTATGGAGAGAGACCACATTAGGATATTCACCTATTGAACTGAAACTAGCAAGCCAACACAGAGTTCTACCAATCGGTAGACTGAAAGGAGTGACAACAAACCTACATGGAGTACACACTAAAGCAGACTTTGAAGTCATTGAAATAATGGACATCACAACACCATATCCAACGTTGCTTGGCTTGGATTGGGAATTTGAAAACCAGGCCATAATCAATCTCAAGACGAGGAAAATAACATTTGAGTCAGGGGAATACAGGTTCATCGCACCATTAGACCCATCCGAAGGGGAAAGGTTTGTAGAACCTACTTGCTTAGACTTAGAGGAAATCATCCAGTAGTACAGAAAAACTGTGCGTGATGAGGATTACGTAAACCCAACTGCATATGGAGTACTCAGTTGGCATATCATTACTTCATGTGCGATAGAATCAGACACCAATTTAGAGAACTGGAAACAAAGGTTACATGAAGTTTCCACAAGAATATGTGCATGAATGGACCACACAGTAAGATGGGTAGGCAGAGAGGTAAGGGAACCACCTAGCTACCATGAAATAAATGATTTGGAAACATTCTTGGCACAGTATGAAGATGAAGTTTTAGAGAATCAAAGACTTTTAGCACTTGATATAGCACTCAAGGCCACACCTACAAGATGGTGGTGCACACACAAAGAGATGATCACAGATTGGTACCAATGTAAGTGGTTACTGCGAATAAGGTTCGGTGCAAAATAGAAAGACAACAAGCAGCAGAAGTATGAGGGACAAGGGGCACCAGTGGTACACTTGGAGAAGTGTAGGACACTGTGGAAAATGACACCCCCTGAGGAATGGCCTCATCATTTCATACACACTCTAGAGAGAATACCAGTGAACTGGTATACAGACCAGGAACTACACAAAGGAACTTCAACTTGGATGACATTGCAAAAGAATTTTACAGTCACTTTCTCATTCGAGCATGAGAACCCCAACATAAATGCATCTCTTAAACGGATAAGAGGGGTGATATTCATCAAGGAACCAGAAGTCGAATTTATAACAGAAGAACAACAACGGAACAAGAAGACAGTCAAGGAAATGTTTTCATGTTACCATGTGCAGGAGGAAGCACTGGGTGAAGACGACCCGCGCGATATTCAAATCGAGGAAGAAGAAGGCAAAAGAGAAGTGGAAAGACCACCTATAGAATCAGAAGTTATTTCCACACCAATCAAATTAAAAAAAGTCAACATTGGGATAGTTGAGAATCCCAAAATGGCTAGCATTGGAGATTATTGGGATGAACAAACAGTAGAGAGCATAGAAGAGTTATTGTGCGAGTACAGTGACCTATTTCCCACAACATTTACAGAGATTAAGGGTATAGCAGGAGAGCTAGGAGAGATGAAGATACCACTCAGACCTGAAGCGAGACCGATCAGAAAATGACCATACTGACTAAACCCAATATATAAGCAGAAAGTCAAAGCTGAGATCAACAGGATGCTCGAAGCTGAAATCATAGAACCAGTCGAGGAATCAAAATGGATAAGCCCGATGGTAGTGCAAGAGAAAAAACAAGGAATAATAAGGATATGCGTTGACTTGAGAAAGTTGAACGATGCATGCCTACATGACCCATTCCCTACACCTTTCACGGATGAAGTGTTAGAGAACGTAGGAGGACATGAAGCTTACTCATTCACTGACGGATTCTCAGGCTACCATCAGATCAAGATAGCACATGAAGATAGATATAAGACCACCTTTGTGACAGAATGGGGATCTTACCAGTACACATTCATGTCATTCGAACTAAATAATGCACCAGCAATATTTTCCAGGGTAGTCATCGTCGTGTTTAAGGAATTTGTCCACCAGTTTATCGAGGTATACTTGGACAATTGGGCAGTCTATAGTCTGTTGAAACAACATGTAGAAGTCTTGTGAATGATGTTAGAAAGATGTAGACAGTGCCAGATATCATTAAACATAAAGAAATTCATATTCGGAACACCGTTTGGGATACTATTGGGTCATATAGTATGCAAACAAGGTTTATTAATAGATACTGCAAAGATTGTAGTAATTGTTAACTTGCCACCACCAAAAATAGTGTGTCATCTAAGAGCGACATTGGGACATGCAGGATACTATAGAAAGTTCATCAAAGGATACACGCATATTACCATGCCAATGGAAAAATTGTTAAGAAAAGATACAAAATTTCAGTGGAATGACAAGCGTCAACATGGTCTAGATACCTTGAAGGAAAAGATGGTCACTGCACCAATATTAGTATTTCCATACTGGGAGAATACATTCCACGTCCATGTAGATGCATCAGCCGTAGCACTTGGAGCTATCTTGGCATAGCCAGGAGCAAGGGATTTGGATCACCCCATATCATTTGCGAGTCGAAAACTGTCAGAATCATAATAGAACTATAACACTACAGAGAGAGAAGGCCTAGCTATGGTCTATGCACTACAGAAGTTCAGACATTACTTATTGGGAAAACACTTTAATATGTTCACAGATCACTCAGCCCTAAAATACCTAGTCAACAAGCCAGTGTTGTGGGGGAGAATATGTCGATGGTTATTGTTGTTTCAAGAATTTGACTTCGAAGTAATAGTCAAGCCAGGAAAATGGAATGCAGGACCTGACCAGCTGCCAAGGGTCACAAATGGAGAAGAACCTACGAACTTAGAGGACAACTTCCCGGATGCACAAGTATTTTTAGTCCAGATATTTGATGAATACTTTGCAGATATCATTCAGTACTTAACTATAGGTACTACATCGCGGGAATATAACATCGCGTAGAAGAAAAACTTGGTAGTCCAAGCTGCAGACTATCAACTGATAGAAGGACACTTATACAAAATGGGTGCAGATAGCATCATGCGTAGATACGTGTTAGAACACGAAAGACCAAGAGTGTTAACAGAAGCCCATGAGGGAATAGTAGGAGGACATTATGCAGGCAAAGCTACCGCGTAGAAGGTATTGCATGCAGGACTATGGTGGCCAACCATTCATAGAGACTCAAAGAAGTACTTCCAGAGATGCGATGTTTGTCAAAGGGTAGGTAAACACAACAAAAGAGATGAGATGCCACTACGAACACAAGTAACATTACAGGCATTCGATAAATGGGCGATAGACTTTGTGGGACCAATCAACCAACCAGCAAAAAGAACAGGATCCAGTTACATAATTACTGCAACACAATACCTAAAAATATGGGTGGAAGCAACACCAGTAAAGGATTGTAGCGCAGAAACAGCAGCACACTTTCTATTTGAACAAGTAATCACTAGATTTGGATGCCCAAGATTTTTGATGAGCAACCAAGGCACACACTTCATCAACAACACTATCAACTCTATGACCAAAGAGTTTAATTTCCATCATCAGAAGAGAACACCATATCACCTACAGGCAAACGGCACCGTAGAGGCATTTAACAAAATCTTGGAGAATGCATTAACAAAGATCTGTAATGTCAACAGGGATGATTGGGACCTCAAAATATCGGCAGTATTGTGGGCCTACAGGACTACGTGCAAAAATTTGATAGGGAACACGCCATTTAAACTGATCTATGGTCAAGAAGTAGTGGTGCCATTAGAATTTTTAGTACCCAGTTTGTGCATAGTAGCAATTACACAAATGATGGAACGAGGCGCAGTACAGGAGAGACTAAACCAGTTGTTGACCATGGAGGAAGACCGAATCTTAGCAATATTTCACCAACAAGTTCAGAAAGCAAGGGACAAATATTGGCATGATAGACACATCAAGAAGAAAACCTTCAAGGAAGGCGATCTAGTGTTGATGTATGGCAGCAAAGTGTTTCAGTACCTAGGAAATCTAAGAATGCACTAGTTAGGATTGTACGAAATAAAAATTGTCATGGATGGAGGAGAAGTACAATTGAAAGACTTATCAGGCACAGAACTCAGAGGGATGATCAATGGGAGTCGGCTGAATTTGTACAAAGACAGTCGACCACCCACCGCGCAGTGAAAAAAAAAATAGAGTTTTAAACAGTACCAATAGAGGGAAAATGCACCGAAAGAAAAAGGAGCATGCACACCAAGGAATAAAAACTTGGCAAGGATAAGGCTAATGTCTAGGTCAAAAGGGAAAACAATCAGGAAATGGAAAGATGGCAAAAGTAGTAAGAAACGACGAAGTTATGCGGAATTGAATGCAGGAAAGGACCGACGGGAAGCCGCATTAATCATGCCAACTAGATATGGTGAGGGAGAGTAATGGCAAGTATGAAGGGATCAGAGGTTCATTGAACCCATCATAAAGGCAGTGTCTTCAACAAGTTTCATACAATGCCCATACAAAGCATGGATGCAGAAGAAAACAGCCTATTACGACACTAGAGAAGAAACAGAGAACAATAGCGCATACAGAGCACAGAGCAAACTTCACAGAGGTTGCAGAATCCATGGAGCCCAGTGAGAATTCAACATTCACTACTATGGCACCACCAAAGAAAGACAGAGTGCCAGACAACCTCGGGTTAGAACCAGGTCACAAGGACAATTGGAAGAAGGAGAACAACAACCGTCGGAGATCGTCAATGTCAATGAAATCCCATCCCCAGACACAACACCAGTGAACCCCACACCTATAGTGGAATAAAACCAACAGCTAGCACCAGAGGTCACAAAGGTAGATACGCCAGTAGAGGCATAGGAGTAGCAGAACCAGGATGCAGAAACCCTGAAGGAGGCACAACCAGAGAACACTGAAGAAGCTATGAGAATTGATGGCATGGAGATGAATCAGGAAGCAGCAGTCAAGCCAGACGAGTCTCAAACCACCATGTTGGACCACCCACTAGAGGGAACAGTAGAAGATGTCACGGGTTGGCCAGAATGGTACTTTGAAGAACAAACAGTCGTCATTGGCACCTCGAGCCAACCACCACGGAAGAAAGACAAGCAGCATGTACCTAGGTCACCTCGCAAGAAACCCATCATAGCCCTCATTCTACCACATATACCAGATGGGTTAGGAGTGGAATCAAGCTTGCTAAGGAAGATCACCAAGCTAAAATACTCGGACCACGATGTAGCAGACACAGACAAGTTTCCAAAATTTTCAAAGAGAGTATACTTAGAGACTGTGGGCACAAATCTGATTGGGGAACTGATTGATCATCCACTCCAATGGGCAACAGCATTGGAGAAAATAGGGATTTTAGGTCTATTAGATCTACCACATTTTGGCAGAGGTCAGTACACAATCAGTTGCGTCAAACAATTGTTAGCAGTCACACATGGCGGGGACATTTGGTTGGACAATATCGTCTCAATAGACGTAGAGCTTATTGCACACATCACAGGATTGCCATCCTAAGGCATGGATCCCATGCAATTCTTTGATGATAAGTCCAAGGAGAAAACACTTGCAGAGGAAATGAAGAAGAAATATGGTACTAACAGAGGGATGTGAGGAATCATAATCAAGATAATAAATGATGTCGCAACACAAATGGCCACAAAAATCTTGACCTGCAAACTGCTGAGAAAGTGTCGCAGGGAGGAAGTTTCGGCTGGGGTTGTCACAGTTGAAACTCAGTGCGCCGAGGGCACCACAGTGAGTTGGGAACCCTATCTCTTGAACTTATGCATGGATGCTGCAAGGATGTGTAGTATCTAGGAACAGAATTTCACTACTCATGGCTAATCATGTTGATAGATATCGTAGGATGGAAGGAACCAAGTTACACATTCTTTGGCAGTAGTCCCAAGACGAATTATGGAGCAAGGTATTTATCACTTTGCATCACATCATATGCCAAGCACAAGAAAATGAACGCATTTATATTTGAAGGATACCTTCGCAACCTGCAGGAAGCCATCTCCAACATGTGGAGGATCACACCATAGGTTGTCATGTAGTACCGAGACATCGCCAACTTCAAGGCCACACGACATGCAATGTGGATATAGGCATGAAATAACCCCAACAAGCAGTGGCTACAAATGCATTGTTGTATCACAAAGGGTGACATTGACACGATGATCAAAGACTGGGAAGACGAGTGGAAGATTCCAGTCCTCACACAAGACTTGCTGGAAAGGACAACATAAGAAGAAGCAATGCAGGCAGAAAAACAGCCTCAAGAAGTCCCAGTGCCCAAGAAATGGAGGATGGGCCAGACAAAGACAAAGCAAACAAACGAAGGCACAGGGAAGACGGGAACCCAGAAGGGGAAGAAGGATAATACACAATCAGCCAAAGAACATTCAAAATAGACCGAGGTCATGCAAGGGACCACACCAAGTCCCAATGCCCAAGAACCAAGCCAAAATAAGAGACCAGTGACTCAAATAGGAGGTGCATGAAAGAAAATGAAGACACAAAGAACACCTCTGGAATACACAATCACGGAGGATGATGTCGAGATGGTAGCCCGAATGGTTCAGGATTGTATAGCTGAGGATTTTGACAATGTTGCGCACCACAGGGATAGGATTCAGGAGGAGCTGGAAGACAGGCGGAAGTTCCTCAAGAAAATCGGGGAATTATAGATAGCAGGTAGCAGAATGGGAACAAGACCATCGACATTGCAAACAGAAGAAATACTGGAAGAAGGAGAGTGGGATACAATTCATACAATACAGCAGTCGAGCGCAACATTCCACATAACACCCAGTATGTTGTGCATGGATGAGATTGTGGGGAAGACACCCCTAAAAAACTTAAGCCAAATCCAATTGGTATTTCCGCGGATACCATCCAAGGCTCTACACAAATTGCAGGTGAGAATTACCTAAGAGGTACAGTCTCGCGCACATGCATAGACTTAGCCAAGTTATAGCAGGCAATGGAGATGTGGGATGCATTGGAAATAATATGTGAGCAGGCTAAGTTTGAAACCCAAGAGGAAAGGGAGTGCACGAATGGATTGGATAAGAAATTCGTAGGAACTTATGAGAAGATTTGAAAGACCGTGCAGACGAATGAACTTACAACAGCAGAAAAGATTGATCAGATTGCGTAGGAAATCAATCAATATCATAAGGAGATCGGTAATCTCTGTGAGCATCTCACACCACTAATCCACCAGCAGCAAAGAAGCAAAGGAAGAAGGAAGCAATAGAGCAGTTGTAGGAGATAGAGCGACAATTTAGCACAGCAGCTGACTTGTTTGAGAATGTAGCATAGCTTTGGACAAATCTAGAGGAGGATCAGAAATTCCAGAAGTGGGACAAGGAAGAAGAAAGGATAAGTGTAGCTATCCAAGACCTCAAGCAGAGGCAGAAGACAATGTCTATCATGAAGCACGTCAAAGGGGCACAAGACATGAAGAAACTGCAGGCAAAACTCACCATTGCGCAAACACAGAAGAAAGAGCATCATGCTCAAATGGAAGTGTTTCAAGAGCAGGTAGCAGAAGTCCTGGCATAGGTAGAGGAAACAAAGACACATATAGCACAGACCCAAGCAGAGTGCATGAAATTGATCAGTGACGAAAATGCAGGCCAAATAGTGGACACACTCAAGGAGAAGATCGTGCAAGAGCAGACGCAGGCAGCAGAGCTCAAGGAAAAATTCCAGGTGGTCACCAGGGAGATCGAAGATTTTTTTTAGGTGGCTCGACACGAGCCACATGTCAGTGTTGGGGGCTTGTTGGAAGTAGACCAAAGAGGAAAAGAAAGGTGATTTTGGGAAAGAAGGCATGCACGAGGAAAGCGACAGCTGGAAGGGAGAATATCATGTGCACGTGCATGGAAGACCTAACAATGATAGGGTTAGGGTTTTGGTAATGTATTGTAATGGTTAAAGAGACAAAAACCTATAAATATAGATACTTAGGTATCAGAAGAGGCCTGATTATTGTGAATACTAGTCGTTATTATAGAGGGAAGAGTAGTAACAAGTCGATATGTAATATTTTGTTGTATGACCTATTTTTGTAAGTTGTTGAGCTAGAAAGGAGGAAAGAGGGTAGATCTTGAGGGTTAGATCACAGGCTGAGGATTTTGGTGCAATCTAGTCTGCCTCATAATAGATCTCGACCCTGCTGAAGGCAATTGTAAAGCGCATAGCATTGGAATGATAGAACGATGATAATAAAAGAGCCAAGAGCCAAATCTTTGTAGACCTATCCTAGGAGGGGATGAACCACGGTAACATATTTGTTAAGCGGTTGAATGCATGTGTTTCTTTATTATCTTTTAGTGGATATTGATATGATGAATGAATGAGTTAGTATATTGTTGTGTATATCATGATAATAGTATTCTATGTTGATAAATTACAGTAGCACTCTTAATCCACAGTTATCATATCTCTCACTCAATCCTAGGTTGTAAACACATGAGTATTGCAGCCACCCATTAAGACTATCTTGAGTGAGACGACGCAGTGCACTCTATGCGTTGTGTTGCCTTTTGGTTTACCAAGAGGGTTGGTAGTTTTATAGGCTTTGTTGGAAACCCGACAAACATGAACCTTGGGTCAATACACTCAGAAATGAGATAAGATAACAAAGTAAACCAACACCTCCACATCCCTCAAAAATTTCATACCTTAACTCCAAATGTTAGGTTTGCACAAGACAAAATACTAAACCCCTATTTTTGGAAAATTCAATATGTGATCTCTAAATAGGGTGGATCTTGCATGCAATAGTTAATATCAATAATATTTTTATGAAATTTGGTGAGAAAATACAAAAATGTGTTCTCTACAATGTATCTAAATTTTTTATCTTAAATCCTAAGTATGAGAACATGATGATCAAAATACTAGGCCTCTACCAATGTTGAAATAAAATATGGAAAGTACTACACACCATTTTTGGGAACCTATGTGAAATCAAATTTTTTTGAATGTTGGCGAACATTTATAAATATGTTTCCTTGATACCCTATCTAAATTTCAGACCTTGATTCCAAAATATGAGTGTGTACTAATCAAAATACTAAGCCACTCTATGCTTAGGAATTTCTCTGTACAACCATTGCGGAGACTCAGGGATGAACAACATCAATATGAAATGTAAAAATACAGGAAATCCCACTAGTCAGGGCATACATATCCAAGTACCAAGTACCTATCAACACTCTTGTCTTCCTTTATTTCCCTTTCCCTCTCATGTGCAACATATTATCTATAAAATGAGACAGTTGATCTTGTCAAAATTTGATTTGTGAGCTTGAATTCCTCTTACATCGGCTTCCCAATCATTGGAAATTCTATCAATTGATCACCCTACCAATTCCTAATCGGTGCTCTACCTCTTCAGGGACCCCTAAACTGCAATCGGGTTGTATGAACGGTACAAATCTAGCAATTGAGAATAGAAAGCAACCATCAAGCTTACAAGGAAACCCCATTTTAAGAACACTCTCTAATAGGTTGAACTCAACAACAATTCACCAATATAAAAAAATTCATTACAACAACCATCTGACATTAGGGAGAAAAAGTGTGTGAGCTCTCTAGATCAAGCCTTATTTTATAGGATTTGTGGTCCAATCCATGTCTCCATTTCATTCAAAAATATGTAATTTCTTTAATTACTAATTACCTATTATTCACCCACCCATGTGTCACTCACATGCACAATTGCACAATTAATTTCTCTTTTAAATTATAAAATAATGATTTTTATCACCCAACTACTACTCTTCCTATTTTTACTCCTAGATGTTCCCTTGATCTCCTCCTCTTTTCCTATTTGAGTGGGTGCACATGTAATTTAATTAAATCATATTTTCCTATTTGAATTTGAATTCATTTTTTTCTTTTTCTTCTCCCTATGTTATGGGTGCACTAGTGATTAATTTTTAAATTAATCCCAAGTAATTTTCTTTTATTTCATGCACATTTCCAAATGCATTAATTTTTCTAATAAATTTTCAATAAACTACTTGTTTTTCATTTTTATAAAATATGCATTAACCTATATGCTCAATTAATGACTCGTGCATTTATTTAACTTTCCCAATTTAAATAAAATGCATATGCTAGTCAAATATTGTTCCCATGTATGAATAATAACTATGAATAATAGCAAAGGTGTCATGTTCCTCATGCCCTTCAAGCATCCAAATTTATTTGATAGCAAGGGTGACATGCTTCTTCATGCCCTTCAAGCATCCCATTTACTTTAGAAAGGGTGTCATGCTTATCCAAACCCTTGAAGAACTATCTTTCAGTAAGTATCAAGGGTGCTATGTTAATGCATGCCCTTAAAGCATCCAATTTTATTTGGTGGGTGAAATGTTACAACAATTAAGATAATGTTAACTCAATTTGTTCTTACCTTGTTGATAGAATAAAGGTCACTGGAGAATAAGTATGACACCTTATTCCACACTCCTCAACTAGACCTCATGAGTGATTGAAGATACGGCCTGCCCTCATGGAAATGTGAAACCTCTAGGTAAAAGCATCATATAATTTTCAACTCGAAACGTGGAAAATGAGTGCTAGTAGGTGGAAACAGGGACACATGTGCACCCACTCAAATTTCCCTCATCTCCTATTAAAATTAGGAAGAGTATAGGTACACCCACTCAAATTTCCAAATGCATTCATCTTTCTAATAATTTTTAAATAAAATACTTTATTTTTCATTTTTATGAAATATGAAATAACTTGTATGCTCAATCAATCACTAATGCATTTATTTAACGTTCGCAATTTAAATAAAATCCATATGCTAATCAAATGCTTTTCTCATGTATGCATAATAACTTACTGACACCAAGGGTGCCATGCTTCTCCATGTCCTTCAAGCATCCAATTTTCTTTGATACCAAAGGTGCCATGATTCTTTGTGCTCTTCAAGAACTATCTTTCAATAAGTACCAAGGGTATCATGTTCACACATGCCCTTCAAGCATCGAATTTTCTTTGGTGGGGGGGATGGTACAAAATTTGATACCACATTAACTCAAATCATTCCTACCTTGTTGAGAGACTAATTGTCACAAAGGAATAATGATGACACCTTATTTTTCACCCTTTAGCTAAATCTTGTGGGTGATTGAATGTGTGGCCTACCCTCATGGCAACGTTCAACCTTTGGGTAAAAGCATCGTGAAATTTTTAACCCATGACACAAAAAAGGAGTGCTAGTAGGTGAAAATGGGGGAATTGTTCCTCCTCTCCTAGTGATACTATGTACATCTTCCATGCAACCCCATTACCCATGTGTGGACCAATTGAAAATCATATTCCATGTGACTGCACACAAATAAAATCAATGCATTAAATGGTCCCATAACCATAAATTAGAAATGTATCATTAATCACATGGCATATCTTAATGTCTCGAATCAATCCTAAGTCTTGTTGATGTTCATATTGTTCCAGATATTAACTACAAATTTATGAGGATAAATCCCCCCTGCATTTTTAAATAGGTGGTGCTCCTCTGTAATCACTAAATTTAATATGAAAATATAGTTTAAATATAAAACGTAAAATCACAAAGAAATGTTTCTGAGAAAATAACCATGAACTTATTGTAGATATAAATATCATACCTTTACAATATTATACAGAAGTAAAGAAAATATCATCTAAGATTAACATGTTCCTCATATCCATCACAATATAAGAAAGGTTTTGTCATATCATAAGACAAAAAAGATATAAGGCCACGATACAGAGAACTTTAAATGAGTATTTCATTTAAAACTGAAAGAGAATATGGTAAGCACACTCCAAAAATCTCATACTTGGAAATCCCAAAGTTTGAAAAATCATTAAAGTTATGCCCTGAAATAGTTCTTTGGGGAGTTTGAAAAAATTAATTGACGAGTTTTACAATGAAATGTGAAATTAAAATGAAAGCATTTGTCCAAATGGACTAGGATGGGGCTCCTATGGAACTTTAAAAGAAATACCTGGACCCAAAAGAAAAGAGAAAAACAATTAGAAATAAGATATGAGTTTTTCAGTGAATGAAAAGACATAAGTTGGATGAATTCTAAATGAGAAGTGTAGAAGACGGAAAATTATGAAAAATGACCGCTTGACTTATAATGATGGATTCTCTCTCTCTTCATCTACTACCTGGTATGTCTTCTAGACTTTCTTTTGTTGGAACTGTCTGATCGGTTGTAACTTTTTTCTCCTAATCTAATTCTATTAGTTTAATTAGAGCCTTCTTTAACCAATTATCAATGTATTCTCTCATTGGTGGAACCATTATTTCTTGTCTAACTTTTATATCAAATAATGAATTTTCAATATCTTTAAAATCCATTGAGAGTTGATGGAGGGTATCTTCAATACCATCATTTTTTTACATAACGAACCAACCAACTCTCTATATTTTTCTCTGGATATTCAGTTAGGTTGTTAAACTTTTTTGTTGATGCAATCTTTAAGGAGTCCATCTTTTCTTCCATTTGTTCCTTTGATAAGAGTATTAGTTCATGATTAGGCGTGGGTCCTCCACATATTCACTTGAACTAGTTAGTTTTAGGATATTTAGACACTTAAGAGTTAGTTAAGATCTACTTGGTCTAATGTGTCGTTAGGTAAAAGTGTGTTTCTTAGTGTGTATCCTTAGTGTGCATTTATAGTTAGGAAATCCGATGGTCATGATATGTTCCCGACATAGAGAGATCTGACGGTTTATACTCTCCTCGATCTTAACGACCATTGATCTATGGCTTGACACCCGATTGGTCCATGATCTTTATTTAAAGAGCATGGAGGGTCATTTTCCGATGATCGGTTGTGAGAAACTCTCTTGTAAAATATCTTTGTAATATTTTTCTTTTGCATTAATAAACTTCTCCAAGTGGTCGTGTTGGCTGGGGTCGTGGATGTTTCCCCATAGGGGTTTTACCATGTGAAAGCATCGGTGTGTTGATCTTTGATCTGGTTATGTGAGTGGTTATTGAAGGTGTTCTTCCTATGTTGAAATACTTGTGTTGTCAAACATGGTATCAAAGCCTATTTGAAGATTCGCTCATGTTGTAGATCGAGATCATGAAGTTGAGTTGCCTCATCTCCATTTTCTGTCATTTCTGTACATTTATAGGCTGAGAGGATTGTTCCATTAAGTCCTAAGCACTTGTTTCATTTTAGAACACTTTTTGTTTCACTCGAAAAGGTTTTTGTTTGCCCAAGATACGACCATTACAGTCAGATATGGAGGTATAAAGCTTGAATACGCATTTTTTAAATTTTTGCAGAGTAGTATTTTGGTTTTGTATTATTTATTTCTAGGTTGCTACTCTTTTAGATTTGTGAATT
>JZKD02S1833325.1:63959-75199 GCA_000966675.3 Picea glauca
TTGTTTCCTTTGTATGATTCTTGACTGGTTTTTATTTTTCCCACTTTGTCAAATATTCGACAGTTGTAATAATGTATTTTTCTCCTAACCTTTTTTTCTCTTTTTGGGAAAGGACTGACAAAATCAATAGCCTAGATTTCAAACAGTAAACTGGGGTTTATCGAGTGCAAGGGAATTCCATTCTTCCACAATGGTCGACCTAAACATTGACAATTTTCAAATTTCTTTACTTGTTCTCAAAAATCTTTGTGCAAAGTTGGCCACTAGAGACCAGCTTGAAGGATTTTCCTGGTTGTCATGTCGACCTGAAAGTTACCTCTCATTGAGCCTATGTGTGCTTTGTTAATGATGTCTTCACATTCATACTCTAATTCACATCTTTTCAGAATGTTTAAGTCTTGTATTATAACGATATCCATTCATGAGGGTGGATGGTGTAGCTTTCATGACTAGGATTTTCCATTTATTGGTTGGGAGATCGTGATTTCCCTTCTTCTAGGATATTTGTGATTTCTTCTAGTTCTTTGGGAACTACTTCAAACCTGAATATATTCACATCTAGTAAGTCATCAACTATTCCTATCAGATCTTCCCTTTTTTCAAGCCGGGACAGATTATTCAGGCCGACATTCTTCTTTCACGATTGGACTACTAATTCGAAGTCGAATCCTTGAAATAGTAGTATTCATCGATAGATTTTCCCTTGATGGATTGGTTTATTGACTAGATATTTCAACACTTGATGGTCTGTGAAAAGTGTAAATGGATTCGCTAATAGATAGTGTCAAAAACATTTCAAGGAAAAAATCATTACTAAATCCTCTCGTTCGGTTGTCAAATAATTCCTTTCTGCTTTATTTAGTTTTTGACTGGCGTATGAATTCAAGTGGTCAACCATGTCATTGTATGGTTGGGATAAGACCACGTCAGCAACGACATTTGAGGTGTCAAAATGAACATGAAATTTCCTTGACCGATCCAGAAATCGAAGGATGGGTGCTTCTACCAATTTTCTTTTTAATAGTTCAAAATATTTGTCGCGTTCCTAATTCCAGTGGAACTCAACTAATTTCTTTAAAATCTCATCGATTGGAAACGTGATGTTGGAGTAGTGACGGATGAAATTTATGTAATACCTTGTGTGTCCCAGGAAGATTTTGATTTGTTTTTGGTTGACTGGTGGTTTCAAGTCAAGGATGGTTTTAATTTTTTCCTTGTCGACTTTTATCCCATCCCTTTATACAATATGGCACAATAGTATGCCTATAGGTGTGGAAAAGATGCACTTTTTGATGTTTAAAGATAATTGGGTTTTTTGGCATCTTTCCAGCATCATTATTAACCATTAGATGTGGTATTTTAGTAGGTTTTAGATAGTCCAGTCGTTGAAGTACATGACCATTGTTTTATAAATATATTCCTGAAATGCCTTTACCACTATGCTTGAGAAGACTGTTGGGGCATTTTTTAGGCCAAACGACATGAATTTGTATGCAAATGATCCAAATTCATAGACAAATGTAGTTTTTTCTTGATCTTCTTTAGATATAGGTACTTCATTGTATCCGGAGAAGTCATCAGTGAATGAGTAACATTCATGTCCTGCTACCTCATTGATAATCTCATAAGCAAATGACATTAGGAATGGATCGGTCAATGTGAGTTTATTCAGTCCACAGAAGTGGACAGAGATTCTTAATTTGTTTGGATCATGCTTCTTTGGTTTCACAACCATTGAGTTTTCCCATTCCTACTTGTTGATCGGATATATAATGCCAACAGAAAGCATTGCTTCAGTTTATTTTTGGACAGTGGGCTTGTATTTGTGTGCTAGCTTATATGGTCATTTTTTAATAATCTTGGCGTTAGGGATGAGTTCAATTTTCATTTCACCCATATCTTGTACTAATCCTTTGAGGTATTTGTAGTCGTGTGCAAATACATCTTGATATTTCTTTAGTAGGTCGACTATTTCCATGGTTTGTTTGTCGAACCAATAGTCACCTATTATAGCCATTTTTGGCTGATCGTTTATTGAAATGTTGAATTATTTGGTTTTAATTTCTGCATCCATCCATTTAGGTGCTTTTGACTCATACAATTAGTTTTCTCCTTCCACAACTTGATTATAAATCGACGGAAAGTCAGGTTTTTCGATCTCATCTTTCTCTTCCTTTTCTTCCTTGGTTATGGAGTAGATTGTTTTTACATGGTTTTGTACTCCTCGATGGGTTTTCTTCCATCGAAATATTTGTCCTGGAAAACTTATGTTTTCCATGTCTATTCAATGAGCTGTGATTTTATTTGAAATGTGTGTCCATATTAAGTTGCAAGTCGAATTCAAGCCCCTATCAACTTTAGTTTTTCCTTTTTTCTAAGTTTGTTGGGGACTTGGTTGTTCTAAGAAATTTTCTATCTCTCTTGTTACTTCATTCAATAGTGCTTATTTAGGTATAAATTCGAAGTCTTTAAGGAAGTTATTTTTTATTTCATTCCAGTTGAATGTGTGTACACACGCGTCCTCAATTTTATACCATTTGTGGGGTATGTCATCCAATGTGTTTGGAAATATGTGAGACCATAACCTTTAATCTCTATATCCTACTTTCATCCATTCCTTCTCACATTTTTGGATCTGAGAAACTGGGTCGAACCCAGGTTTGAACGTTGTTTTCCCTTGACCAAGTTTTGAGGAAACACTTGGTCATATTTGATCATTTTTGGAACTTCAACAGCTTGTCAAAGATGGAGCGCAACACGAAGCAGAGATCGTGGAAGCTAGACCCCTTTCTTGGGTCCTTTTTGGGTTTTGGTGGATAATGTAATGGGTATGGGATGTCGGCCCACGGGTTTACCCATGTTTAGGCCTATTTTGTAAAGTATAAATAAGTAGCTATGCAATGTAAGAGACGCAGAGAAGCTAAGTGCTATAAAAGGCTTTGTGTATACCGTGTGACCGACTTGCAGAACTGAGTGCAAGTGTTGTAAGTGCTGAGTGCACGGATTGTAAGAAGGCTCTGTGCTAGATCTAATCGGGGAAGGAGGATATGGCGAGGTGCGCGCAGATCTCCTGTCCTATGCGGAGTACAAGTTTGAGCTATGTGCTATAATCAGATTGACCGAAGCTAATAAAGAAGAAGAAGACTTTGTGGACGTAGCCCTAGGGTGGGGGTGAACCACGATAAACCTGTGTATTGTGCTTTGTGCTTTGACCTAATGTGTTTGTCTCTTTCCATGTGTTGTGCTTTGATATGATTATGTTATGTGCTTTGCTATGATATACTTAGATAGATCTACTTTGCTTTGTGCTTCTTAGATGTATGGATGTAGATTTGACATATATGAAAGTGTTGAGTTCTAGACCTATTTTGTTGTTGCTAAGTACTAACTTAACCTAGATCTAACTGAATGTTGCGGTGCTTTGCGCCATCTGCGGAGTGCCATGAGGGTTAAATACCGATGAATGATATATGCTAAAGTGTTTTCTAAGTGTTAGAATCAAAGATCTGTGTCCCAGCTAAGGTTATAGACACCTGAGTCTTGCAACCACCCCTGCCACTACCTCGGGTGAGACTTCATCTGCTTCGCAAGTGTTGCCGAAAGGGTCGGTAGTTAGGGTTTTGTTGGTGCGTTGTTGAAGCATTGAACCCTGGGTCTGCCCCTATGCCAACAAATGGTTCTATTGGTGGGACCTAAAACTGTGATTGCTGGGAACTGAGGAAGAAGAAGCTTTGTGCAGAAAGTTCATCCTGAAATTGTAAAAGATTTGTGCATGGACTTGTGCCCTAGTGCACAGTGATCTACTTGATCCGAAAAGCTCTGTGTTGAAGAAGGAAGGACAAATCTAAAGAAAATAAGTCAGATCTGAACGCTTGTGCTCTAAGAAAGGTTAAAGTGGAAGTTTCTAAGTTAGATCTATAGAAAGAGGTAAGATCTGTAAGCTTTGTGCTCTAATAAAGGTAATAATAGTTAGAATTTCTTAGATCTGGAAGCTTTGTAATCTATAGAAGTAAAAGAAGTGAAAAATTTTGTTTCTAAAGTATGGATTTAGGTATGCTTGATAGATTTTTTCCTAGATTGAAAACTAGGTCATTGTTAGATGAAAGAACGTTTGATATGAATAGATCTGATAAGAATAATGAAAGATATGCATAGAAATAATTTTTGGACTAACCAATGGATGCAGGATCCTAGAAAGAAATTTTTGCAGGCTAACCATCATGATCCTAGTGCGCAGTACAAGAAAATTTGGGGATCATGGAAGAGAAAGAGAGGATTAACTCTTTGTTATAGTTGCAGAAGACCAAGAAATCTTGCTAAGGAATGCCCTGGGAGAAACCCTAGTTTCCTCTATTGTAAGGCTATGGACCATGAAGTACTGGATTTCCCTAGAATGATTACTAGACTTGAAAAGTTGAATATGTAAAAAGGTCAAGCGACTAAGATTATAGAAGAACCCCAAAAAGAATCAGAGATTATGTTACTAAAAATGAAAGAAACCCTGGATGAACATAACGATGCCAGTTTTTCAGAGATCTTCAAAGAAAAGGAGAAAGTTGAAGTAAGAATAGGAGACTTCGACATCGACTGTGCTCTAGATGAGGGAACACAGATGACCATTATGACAGAAAGTACTTGGGAAACCCTAGGAAGGCCTGTTATGGTTCCTTCACTAAGAAGAATAGAGTTGTTTAAAGGAAAAATGGTAACCCTATGTGGCAGAATTACCGAGATAGCTATGAGTACCCATGGAGCTTCGACAGAGGAAGAGTTCGAACTCATTATATTTATTGAGTATCGTGCCCCATTTCCAGCTTTTTTAGGCAAGATCTGGATTGAAAAAGACCAGATCCAGAGAAAAGAAGAAAAGGAAGCCCTAGAATAGAAGAAGCAAGAACTCATGGAATTTATGACTAGAAGGATCGCCTACTTGATGGAAGAACAAGAGAACAGATCTCAGTTGTTGAACACTGGGAACCCGGATGTCAAAGCTATAAGAGCATTAGAGGAACCACCAAAGACCGAAATACTTAATCCATATGATGAAGGAGTATTACCCTTCGATCTGAAGAAAGCACCTCAGCATCGCGAAGTGACTATGTCGAGAAAAGGCAAGACTCAGAATGGAAAAAGGATGACCGAGACGAAGCTCACTGGGAAGAAGGCTAGGAAGCTAAGTAAGAAGAGAGCCAAGATTGAAAAGTTACAGAAATTTTCGGAGGAAAATTCGCAGAAACAAAAATCACAAGAATTGAGCTTCGTCAAGATATCAGGACAACGACATCTAGCACTTCACCACGGCGCAACAATATAGTCATTGGACCGATATACCCATTTGACTTCCACCCCGAATAGACAGAAAAGTATTAAAGGATCACCACCAGACCGTTGGACCGTGCCATAACGGATGGATCAACTTTTACGAAAGCTTCATACCCGTTGCAACCAGACCATTGATGAATTTCTTATTTAGCTCGTCGCGCCGCGCCCGAAGAACACTTTTGCCAACTAAAAACTTGAAGCTCGCAGAACTCGTAATTGTATATAGTGATCATTGCAAGCAGATCATTCACCCTAGTCCAGTGTTTTGAGATCATCGCGACCCCGCTTATCTTTCCCAAGTGTGTATGTCCAACGAGCTCACCGCACTTGAGGAATACATCACAGAAGTCCTTCTCGATTTAATAACTAAGAGAGTCATATCGGAAAGAAGAATTTCCATAGGATTCCAAGCCTCATCGACAAGAGGAGTGCAAGCCTCCCCGTTGACTTCTCGAGCTGGAACATCTCGAACCGGCATAGAGAGGAGAACTAAGCATAAGGACGACATAGCCAACGCAAATTTAGTGCCATCCATTCTACCAACTTACATACCCCCCTGAGCGGTGATATTAATAGGGACACTGTCCCTAGAGATTTTGAATATACCCTCGTAACTGCATATTTACCGAAGTGAGTACACACCTACCACACAGATAAAGACAAGGTTATAGCGTTCAAGTTTTGTGACTTCAACCTGGGGGACAGTAAATTTTATAGAATTCTTGCCCTGTATAAATACTTGACATGAACTAAGGGCAAGAACTCAAAGCTTGTCCCACAGCAATGGATGATGAACCTCGCGCAGTCTACTCTGCTAAATGTTATGAAAATACTGCACTTTAGCAGACACCAGGAGGTGAATGCTTGTGTAAAGTTATTGCTCACAAGTTACCACGAAGGATACCTATGGTTAGACCACCGCATAATTGTTGATCTGGCATTGATCAATGGGATCATCGGGCTTAGCATGTAGGGCCCTGATCCCCATGAGTACTATCTTGGAAAGACCGCAGACTGCGCTCTTGTGCAGAAGATAAAAGAGGCCTATGGCTATGTTGAGAAAGGTGTGAGAGGCCACAAGGTAGCTTCTATTGAAAGTGGCGCAGTGTGCCTCACATGCCAACTAATCGCAGGGAATATGGTACGTAAGAATCGACCAACACAAGTATCAAGCTTCGTATTTGACCTCGCAGGAAAGTGCGCAGAGGGACTACAGATGAACTGGGCGAAGTACCTGGTGAATCAATTGGAGATTGATTGCAGAGAAGCTCGGGATTAGGGGCATGAATTCCATTTTAGCTGGCTCCTGATACTGATTGTCCTCGTTGCATGGGATCTACCAGAAGGTGCAACTTTGCCGAACCTTGACCCTTTTGAGCCACTAGCTACGAAGTTCAGTACCTTGTGGTACTCGAATGACATGAGAAAGCAATGGAAATCAAATGTTGTTTTCCACAGATATTATAATCAACTGAAAGCAACCATAAGGAGTGAACCTTGCATAACCCTGAACACTTTACAGAGGTTTCAACCTCTGATAAAGTTTAGCGCGGACCTCCATTTTATATACCTAACCCCACGTGTTGATGAGCACCAAGAACAGCTCCATTCCTACTATAAGCTGACAGAAGAAGACCTGGAAGATATCACAAAGGAGTGGTCGGCGGACCTCCTTGTTTCAGCAGACCCCGCAGAAATTTCAAACATCGACAACCCAGAAGTTGCGCAAGATACACCTGGGCCCAGTAGAACAAAGAATATAAAGGAGACGAAGAAGCCCAAAGAGGTTCAGGATATAGATAGCATATCGGTAAGGACGAATTCCATTACGCTAGATGAAAAAGGTGCAGAATCTAAGTGCCAGCAAGTCAAAGTACCGCCACCCAGGGATGAAGCAGAATCATCCAAGAAAAGGAAGGTTTCACCTCTGAAGTATTCCTATAGAAAGAAACCAAGAACCCCTATAACTAAGATGCGAACTTCCCTCACGTTGGATGACTTTGATTTCATTGTTGCAGCAGTCAATGATGCTTCAAAGGAAATAATAGAGAAGAAGGAAGTGAAGCAGGAACAAATGTATAGCCATATTGAGATCGCGCTCCAAGGATTACAGCAGGCACTCCAGTCTAGCTAAGCAATCTCTACTACACCCCTGCCAAAAGGAACATCAGACGAAGGAGATGAATCGGTCCAGCTTCTCAAGATTGATGATATAGTCGAAGTACGCTTTCAACGTGCTCAGGAAGAAAAAGTGCAGGCCACCCAGGCCCTCAAGAAGGCATAGCAATAAATTATTGAGCAACATCAAGCAATGCAACAAGAGAAGAATGCTCTCCAAGCAAAATTTGAAGAAGACTGATCGAAGGTCCAGACTCCAAAAGATAAAGAGAATCTACTCACGAAGCAAATCAGAATTGAAGAAGCAGTCAACGGAGCATTTCGCTCTATGACCGGCTTAGAGTAGAAGGATGAGGAGCCCATAGAGCGTCAAGTGATAAAATCGTGGAATTAGAGCTTTATACCATACTACAGACTCTGCAAGAAGTGCGTGACCAATGAGAATTGGACGCTCAGAGTGCAGTCGAGAGGATTAGAAAACTTGTTGCATAATGCAAACAACTAAGTAACAAAAGTGCACAGATATATGAGAAACTATTTGAAGACCTAGAGTTGAATAAACTAGAGTCCCAACTCCAGGAAGAGAAGCAGCACGCAGATACAGTACAGGCACAGCTCAAGCTCTTGTCACCTATCGAGAGGATGAAGAGATCCTAGGAACAGCGAACGGCCCAACAACTTGTTCTTACCCTGCAGAATAGAGTGATGGAAGTCACCCAGAAACTCCATCCAATCCAGGAGGAGGCCTATATACTGTTTGAAGAAATCAAATGCCAAGGAACACTACTGGAACAAGTAGTTGTTACAGTCAAGCAGTAATTGGAAGGGCCTATCAGTGAAGAGTTTGTTCAGGAGTTCGCTAAGAAGGAATTTGTAGCACAGATACAAGTTGAAGAAGCTTGAGCCAAGATTGAGGCCTTTGAGGCAACTTTACCCAGATCTAAGTGACTCGAGACGAGTCACAGGTGAGTGTTGGGGGCCTGTTGGCCCTTGACCAAGTTTTGAGGAAACACTTGGTCATATTTGACCATTTTTGGAACTTCAACAGCTTGTCAAATATGGAGTGCAACGCGAAGCAGAGATCGTGGAAGCTAGACCCCTTTCTTGGGTCCTTTTTGGTTTTTTTGGGATAATGTAATGGGTATGGGATTTCGGTCCATGGGTTTACCCATGTTTAGGCCTATTTTGTAAAGTATAAATAAGTAGCTAGGTAATGTAAGAGAGGCAGAGAAGCTAAGTGCTAGAAAAGGCTTTGTGTATACTATATGAACAACTTGCAGAACTGGGTGCAAGTGTTGTAAGTGTTGAGTGCACGGATTGTAAGAAGGCTTTGTGCTAGATATACTTGGGGAAGGAGGATCTGGCGAGGTGCGCGTAGATCTCCTGTCCTATGCAGAGTACAAGTTTGAGATATGTGTTGTAATCAGATTGACAGAAGCTAATAAAGAAGAATAAGACTTTGTGGACGTAGCCCCAGGGTGGGGGTGAACCATTGTAAACCTATGTGTTGTGCTCTATGCTTCGACCCAATGTGTTTGTCTATTTCCATGTGTTGTGCTTTTATATGATTATGTTATGTGCTTCGCTATGATATACTTAGATAGATCTACTTTGCTTTGTGCTTTTTAGATGTATGGATGTAGATCTCACATATATGAAAGTGTTGAGTGTTAGACCTATTTTGTTGTTGCTAAGTGATAACTTAACCTAGATCTAAGTGAATGTTGCGGTGCTCTGCACCATCTGCGGAGTGCCATGAGGGTTAAATACTGATGAATGATATATGCTAAATTGTTTGCTAAGTGTTAGAATCACAGATATGTGTTCTAGTTAAGGTTGCAGACACCTTAGTATTGCAACCACCCCTTCCTCTACCTTGGGTGAGACTTCATATACTTCGCAGGTGTTGCCGAAAGGGCCAGTAGTTAGGGTTTTGTTGGTGCGTTGTTGAAGCGTTGAAACCTGGGTCTTCCCGTATGCCAACAAATGTCAGGATGTTGATAGTGGTTGATAGTATTTTCCCACCAAATCCTTCGACAAAGTAAAGGGTGGAAGCCTTCCATGTCTGCATTCGAGGTGTATTAGTCTCCCACCATCAGACTGCTTGGAAACCTCGTCGACATGCACCAATGGAGAGTTCCTTTCGTTGAACCACAGAGGTTGCTTCATGTGTGAATGTGTCAGAATTAGTGTTGGTGTTTGATTAAGATTTCTTTCAGCCACAATAGGTATTGCTTGTACTGATAAGCATGATTTTAATCGTCTTATTGGTATCGCTTCTATCGACCAATACTCCTTTTCTTATGACTTGTAATTTTCCATCTTCCAATTGTATAGTTATGTATCCAATTTTTTTCCTATTTACAATGGAGACCCAAGTAGTATTTCTCATTCGATATTGGGTTCTATGTTATCCTTCTGCTCATTCATGACTTGATATAGTCGACAGGCTTCATATGCTTCATCCTATGTCTCAACACAAGGTTTGCCTTCATTTGGGTCTAGTGGGATTATGATTTTTCTACCACTTCCATTTAACTTGATTCTATCTCTTTAGAGAGAGATTGTGGCCCTCATATTTTGGCCCCATGGTCATCTGATTAATGTAGGGTAGGTTAGAATGCCTTTGATCAAGTTGATTACTTCAAATTCAACTCTCGTTGGGATTACCATTATATATCTTATTACACTTTTAAGTGTACCAATTGGCTCAATAAACCTTTGATCAGCTAACTTCAAAAAATTCATTGTAGGTTGCAGAGGTGGTTTCCCAAGTTGAACCCATATTTCTCTTGGAAGAATATTTACCTGGGACCCAATGTCGACTACGACTTGTTTGATCAAATTTCCTTTGATTTCAAGGTCAAGTTGAGGGTTGAAGTCATTTACTTGTGCTTCATCTGATAACTGGAACAGACTTTTGATTGGTCTGTCTTCTTATTTATATTCCCTCAATATGCTTAGTAGGAGAAATCAAGCAACCGACTTACTATTTATCTTTCAGTAGTTGGAGAAATTCATCTAGCGCAGTTTCTGAAATGTTCTCATGTCTTCTCTTGTTGATTTTTTCTTAGTCAATGCTTCTAAATAATTTTGTTGTTTCTCGCATTAGTTTGTCTTTGTGTTTCTGTTCAAGATATGTAGTTTGATCACCCCTATGTTGATTGGGTGGTTCTGGAAAATTGTCTTCGTCAACTACCGAGCATGTTACTACCTGGAGGTTTTTCAAATTCGAAATGTCATGTTTTTGTACTATGTCTAATAGATTTACATTTCTTTTGTGTTGGTTGTGGAGCCTGATTATCTTCCTGATTCAGATGTCCTTGCTTTTAGCCGTTTTTATACCCCATGAAGTATTTACACCCCATAAGTATGTATACTCTTCCACTCGGTGGAGTGCAGAGGGGGGGTACCCCCTCTGCGGGGTCCGGGGGGGCTATCCCCCTAGCTGGGGGGTCTGGGGGAAAGCAGGCCCCCAATGGGGGTTCGGGGGAAGTGTCCCCCAATGGGGGTTTGGGGGCGAAGCCCCCGAAGGAAAAATTGCCTTGTAAATGTATATTGTAATTTCATTGTAAATCTGGACCATTCATTATAAGGTCGCAAATCTAACAATAGAGATTATGTTAGGATTTTTTGCCCTTGAAGGAAACCCTCTTTTATGAGGGAAATGTATTGCGACTATGGTTGATAGTGAATATTGTATTCTGAGAGAGGAGACTGTGAGAGAAAGAAGAGGAAGTTACAGCGGGTTTTGTTGTAGGTTGTATCCCTTCATTTGTTGGATAATAATAAAGGAAGGA
>JZKD02S1833336.1:0-43962 GCA_000966675.3 Picea glauca
CAAGGATCTCAAATGATGAATAAATCCAAGGGATATAGGAAAGTGTCATAAGGTATCTACAAAACTAGAAAAAATAGAGCTACAAATGGAACTTTATGCCTTACTAGTCAATGGACTGGATATGTTATTATGTGTTGAATGGAATGGATTTGTTACTATCTGTTTTCCCTTTACCTTTCATTTTCTTTTTCCTTTCATTTCCCTTTGGTCCTTTACTTGGTCTTTTCTTTTCACTATTATTATCCGTTTCTTGACTTTAACCTTTGTAGCATGGGAAATGACTGAAAATTATTAACAGTCAGTTCTTGAAATTTATATGGAAAGGTGAAACTTATAAACTATATGGATTTTATAAGTTTATTTCATTAAGTGTCAGAATGCTCAAATACATTTCATGCAGAAAATAAAAATAAAAACAGAAACTAATGACTTACTAGTCAATGGAATGGATATGTTATTATGTGTTAAATGGTTAATGTAGCTATGTGCTTGTGTCAAAAATATTCAAAATAGATTATTGAAATTTATATGGAAAGGTGAAACTTATAAACTATATGGATTTTATAAGTTTCTTTCATTCAAGTGTCAGAAGGCTCAAATACATTTCATGTAGAAAATAAAAAAAAACAAAAACTAATGACATGATGCTTCTCTTCTCATTTATATTTTGTGGCCATGGTTTTAGATTCTATGTTAATGCCTGTTACTACTGCACGGTTGGGTGTTCCTATTTAGTCTGTTAGGCATAACTCCTTTGGCCGAACGTCTTGGTTTTCTGATAGAATAAGAGTTGGTGACCATATCCTTTTTAGTATGGGCATTATATTCTTTTAACTAAGGTTCTGATTTTTTCATGATTTTTACAACATACCAAGATTGGTGATGGCACCACCTTATACACTTTCTAATGTTTGTGTCATGCAAACATCTAGCATTTTACAGTGGCCCTACAGGTGTGTTCCTCTTTTGGTTTCTTATTCATTTGTTTGATATATGGAAAGGAGAGTATGGGTAGTTTGAAGTCTCTAGTTCATGGTTATGTTTGATATTATAGTTTGTTGACTCTAAATGACTAGACTATGACTTGGCCGACCCACGGCTTGGCCACAGGGCTACCCCCCTGCGGCTAAGTCACATTCCACTGGACCGTGACTTGGCCACAGGGGCCCAGCCCTGTGGCCAAGCCGACAGAGGCCGCCAAATTAACTAAAATTTAATTTAAAAATATAAATTAAATTTAAAAATTAAATTTAAAAATTAAAATTAAAAATTAAAATTAAAATTAAAATTAAAATTAAAGATTAGAGAAATACTTGAAACTCACTACCCGCCAACACGACCTCTGCGCTAACACAATCTCTGCACCCAACACGATCTCTGTGCCCACAAATGCTCATGACCTCTCACAAATACTCTGCACTCACAAATTCTCACGACCTCTCACAAACGCTCTGCACTCACAAATGCTCATGACCTCTCACAAACGCTCATGACCTCTACGCCAACATGACTGCCCATAGTCATAAACACCCGCAAAATTGAAAAAAAACATTTCAATATCGATGTGTGGTTGATATATAAACATTCTTTCGGCCGTAAGATATTACGGCCGAAACATTCTTTTGGCCGAAAGATTGTTCGGCCGAATAATCTTTCGGCTGAAAGAATGTTTCAGCTGTAATATATTTCGGCCGAAAACATATTGTTGGATGGAAAAAATCCGTCCGACTAAATTTTTACACGTAAATCGAGGGTTCCATCACTGTACCATCCGATTTGACGTTTCACTTTTCGGCCGAAAAATAGTTCGGTCGAAAAAAATATCTTTCGGCCAAAAAATAATATTAGTTCGGCCGAAAAAATGTTTTTTGGAATTTTGGAGATCCGATTTTCATGAAAGTGTTACCCACCTCCGTGATTTCACCCCTTCCATATCTTTATACTCTAATTTAAACTCCTCCTCTTCCAAAAAATCATCTGGTTCAGAGACGTCACCGGTTGGCGTTTAGGGTATCAAATCAAGAGGATATTAGATTTCAGTGATTGGGAAATCTATTAAGTCTTCTACCGAATGCACGACAACCTCGTCGGGAGTACTAACCACGGGTATTCTTTGTTGTTTTCTTCGAGGAAGTATCAGAGATAAAGGAAACACACCGATCTATTGGGCGTATGCTCTTGTAATTCTTCTGAATTGATTTACTTCCTCATGAGGAAGAGCGTAAGGTATTTCAGGGTGAAAAGATTCTTCCTTCAGATGGGGTGAGTTACTCGTTCTAGGAGTACTCAACGTGTGTGGGATATATTGAGAATGAGTAGCCATGCATGCAGGTTGTTTTGAATCTATAGGTTGTTTGAAATACTATATAAAATATATAATCAACCATTCATTCTCAGGCCCTCCTTCTAGCACCAATTCTGTTGATGGGTCCTAAATACCTTGGTTCAATAGTAGGAACCAAGCCTACCACCGAGGCCCAATTAGAATCTGCAACATTTAATAGTGGAATGGTTCTCCAGATCTTGTGATCTGGCCAAATTATCGATGGGATTTACATTTTCTTGTGAAGGCTCTTCCTTCGGTTTATATTATTCTCTTTTTGTATTTTATTTTGGTTTCAGACCGATATGACATGTATTCCAGTATAAACCAACTTGGTAACAAACATTATTAAGTTTTAACTACTGGGGAAGAGGCTAAGTTTGGGATAACCCGTTGCTCAAGCATGCAGACGACAATTTTATTCCACAGGCCTAGTACTAATACATTAACCATGTGAGCATCCAATTACTTTCTGAGACACTAATTATCAGAAAGAAAACACATATGTGATAAGATAATGACAAGAAAAATAATTCATCTACCATAATCATTTATCACATAACAACACAATGATTCATCTTTATCATTAAAGCAAAGAACAACAAAACATTGCACCAAATAACTTGACAACAAAATTAATTGCTCTTACTCATTTACAACATCATTCATGAAATGAGATAGGAAATAGTTCTTATCCACATCCAATCACATGCATTTAATGAAAATACTGTCTTATGTCCAGAATGACTTCTCAATTCAAAGGGAGCTTCAAAATAATTCTTAACAACCAAAAAGAAGGATTTCTTGCAACAACCATCGACCCTTAACTAATTGGTTGATGTTCTTATTTATAACATAAAATTCAATAGAAAATAATGGCTAAGTTTAGTTTAGAAAAACAAAAATCACCACATGGCGCCTTCTTCTAACAGTTTCTTTGACAATCAACTCAAGATATCGCTTGAAAGGGGTGACTTTTCTCATACTCTGACCAACTGATAAATAGTTCCTCGCATGTTTGGGCCCATGGAAATCTATGTTGTTCCATCGAAGATGCATAAAATCCTCTAATATCCACCGCATGTGCTCTGTACTTTAATAGATTGGTGTTTAAATGTTGTAGCATGGTCTGAGTTTTCATCGGATGTTCCATAAATCTTTGCACTTGTCCTGGTGTTATGTCGATCACCTTGGCTAGCTCTTCGACCCATAGTGAATATTTCTTGGAATGTGATTCGAGTACGTTGGACAAGTCGACGAATTTGTCGAGGTCTCCGAAATTGGGGAGTCAGATATCCTTCATTTCTTTGTTTATTTTACCCCAATGTTTCTCACATTTTTCCCATTGATTTTGAATTTTTCTATGCGGTTCCTAAGACATATTAGCCCAATACTCAGTTGATAGCTTCATATTATCAAGAATTATTTTTCCCAACATCTGGATGCCTTGTTCTTCTTTATCTCCACCCTGTTGCACTGTATCAATGTATTCAATTCTATCTACAGATTGTTGTGCCCTTTCATCCCACCACTCCACATCCTTGCATGTTGCGAGTTCCATGAGGGTGTCTTCCTAGATCTCAGCTATCTTTGCAGTGAAGAGGTGCCTCTCTTTTTTGAATTGGTTGTAAGCTTCTTTGAACTTGCTTCTCAGGTATATTGTGGTTTGAGTAACACTCCTATAGTATTCATCCAGGTGGTGCAAATGTGCTAGTTCCTTTAGGGCAGTGGTCAACTATTTTTCATCCCATTTAGCTCTGTCTAGGGTGGCATCTGAAATATCCATCCCCACGCCGATGAGCTTAGATGTTATGGCATTTTCTATGTTTATCAAATTCTCCTCTGTGGTGATGAGGATGGAGCGATCCAACCTGATCCTCCTTTTCTTTATGGTTCTTTGGACGATGGCTTTCTTCTTTCGATCATAGGAGATCACATAGATATCATCCACCTCGTCCACAAGTTCGAGAATTTGTTGATCACCCCATGTAAGTGTGTTTCCCAGATTTTTGGCGGTGTATACTTGTTCAAGATCGTATTCTTGAACTTTCTAGTTGTTCTCTGAGGGCCCGACCTCTGCCTGTCACTTATCAGGGATCTGAGTATCAAGCGAAATAGAGACATCAGGAAAATATTCCATACTTACTTGTCCATCGATCATTGGAACAACGATTTCCTTTAGCGGGGATCTTTCCCTTAGCTCGTTTGGTTCTGGCTTGTTTTTCGGGTTGTCTGCTCAGGTCTCCGACATATCGGGTCTCCTCGTGTCAAGACCACTTTAGGATTCTTTTCCTTTCTGTGGAATCTCTTGGGTTTGGACCTCGGGAGCAGGAGAAGAAGTCTTCTTTGGTCCCTTTTCTTCTTGGATACGCAAAGGGGTCCCACGAGATGCCTCCAAGATTTCATCATCACTATATATATTTATAATCTCCCTCAAAGGATTAGGCATTCTTGTTTCTATTGATACCTATCCTACCTTTGGTTGAGTCGTCACACCTACCAGGGATCCAACCAGTGGCATTGTGGGTTCAGTATTATCTGACCCATTGATGTTATCAATGTTCATAAAATCAGGGTCACTTGGCCCCGTCGGGATTTCTTCTGGGTTATTGGTCAGAGGCCTTGGTTGTCTGACGAGGTATGGGTTATCCTACATTTACTTCATTAACAACTGGGCTTGTTGATACATGAGTCCCCCCATCCCCTATACATATTGAACCTCAAATAAATTCCTATCTTGTACAGGGGTTACCTGGGGAATCTCTATTGTTTCGGTGGCTTCCTGACGAGTTTCCACTACTTTGATTGATTCAGGTTCTATCCTTTGTTCATTGTCCCTGTGGATTTCTTGAGTTGATTGTTCCAAGAATTTTTCTTTATTATCCCAACTCATGGCCTTAAACCTGGTTTCTTTAGGGTCAGCCATCCTCGCCACCACCTCATCCCACTTTGATCATTTTCGGTGAAAATATCATCCTCAAACTGGTTGTGGGCATATGGCCAGCGGGATGATACCTATTGCACATTATTTAGGACCAGACCCTTGGGGTCATGCTTGTGAAAAGGCCAGTCTGGAATCATAACTCCAATTGGCTTAAACCTTCTTGCTTGGCCTATGCAGTGTCCTTTACCATGTAGAAACCAATATGGAACCCATAGGGTATGAAAGCTCGCTTCTTATCCTTTACCAAAGTAGGATTATAACCTTGTAGGATGGTCTGATAACAAATTTCCCCTACTACTAGTCGATCAAGGACATATACAGGTAACCGATGGGGTGCTCCGGTGGCGTCGAAAACCCTTATGTAAGTATCGCACTCATCCAGATACCAATGGAGAAATTTCGATACAACATTTTTGGTTTCATCCGACAGCCTTGGGCACTCTTTCTTGAACATCAAGAAATAAATACGTGCGATAAACTGATCGCAGATGAGAAAGTAGGATTTCTTGTACCTGTTCTCCCACAAGATGTCGAAATACACATGGACCAGGAGCTTTGATGTGTGCCAGCTCAAGTTCATTCTGACGAAGACATTTCTAGCACAAATGACATCCAATAGATAAGAATCCATATATAAGGATGGGGTTTCTCCCTCTTTCGGTGTTTGAGCCTATCGTATGCAAGTGATTAACTATTTGGATATGATGGCACCCCAGTTAAAACAAATTCAGGAAATGGCTACCATATAAGCTAGAGGCATCCAGGCCTCTGAAAACCTGGAGAAATATTTCTCCCCATGCAATCAACAGAGGAGAGCCATTAGGTATATGTACGGCTCCCTCAAGTTAGCAGTTGGTTACCAGCCAGAGGTCTGATTGGTGCACTTTTTATCCTCTCTCCACCACAACACCATCTCCTTGTTGGTTTCATTTCTCTCATACAAGATTACAACAAAATCCATGTTTAGTCATTCTTTCGACTCTTTGATCTTATAGTAATTCTTCACTTCCACTGGGAGGAAAACCCCAACACACTCGTCGTTGTCATCATTAATCAAACATATTTTCATGTCAGTGTCATCAATAAGCCATTTCAATAGTTCTGTGTAGGGGAATATCGGAGTTATGCTCACCTCCATCTGTAGATAATACTTTCAGACATTTGCGAGGACTTCATCATTGAGTCTTTGCGTATTAGGATTGTTGTGCGGGGTATATTCAGGGAATTCCTCCCTCTTGATTTTCTTGAAAATTTCTTCCCAGCACGGGAATACTGTCTTGGTCCCAATGTTCACCTTTGGGTCTCCAAAGGCCACGGGTTGAATGAAAGCCTTCTTGGAGGTTGTTTTGATGATAGGCACCGGCATTGGATCAAATTCCAATTGCCTTGCAATCACTAGAGAGGAACCTTCTCCCACCTCTGGTTCTTTTAGCCTTGGTGCTCTTGGAGATTTCCTGGTGGTGGGTTTCCTCGGAGGCATTGTTCCTACAACCGAAAATGAACCTTTAGGCAAGCGTACAGAGTAACATTGGATGAAAATGTATGAAATGAAGCATAAAATGTCCATAAGCAATGCATACATGTAACGCTTGCTAAACCATTGTTTAATACTCATTGGACCTTGGAAGCTATCTTCAGACTACTCGTCTCGCTCCTCTCGATGTTCCAAAATCTTTCACGCACATAATAACCTTGCTTACAATAACTCCAAATAATATAATGGGAGAGATCCTATCAGTTGTATCAACCAGTTAATATGAGAAATGGGTGAAATTCAAAACAACCTAACACCGAATCTTTGCAAATAAATTCTATGTGGCTTGACGGCGGAGGTGTGGGGGAAGATGCACTATATTGGCATGTTCAAATGGTCCTTTTGATTTGCGCATGAATTAGCAACTAATGTGAGACTCTGGAATTAATTAACCCTTTAAATGCATCGTATCTAGTGTATCTCAGAGCTAAAACGTCCCATTGTGTCATCTTCTTAGCGGGAAGATCAAGAATTGATGATATCCTTATGCATGTTTCTGTCAGTATCCTCCTGAGAAAACCTCTGACACCGATCGATTCCATCATACATTATCGACGTGGCACCACTGACGCAGGATACAGGGTACTAATGAATGGTAACTTAGCTTACAAATAATGGTCGGGCTCAGGGATTTTCTCAAGTCGACCACTTTAAGATAAACTAGGGACTGTCGATGCCAAAAAGGTATCGGGGGTCGAATTTCGACAATAAACCTTGTTATCACCTTAACAATTTTCATATAAAGATCTTTTATTTCTGGAATTTAGCGAGATGTTATACCACTGTAGAGGCGTGATAGTTTAGGGCACTCGACTATATCCCGCGGCATATGAAAAAATATAGCGGAGGTGGGAAGGGAGTAGCTCGATGGACCGCTAATTTTGAAGAACCCCAGATCCATGGTTGAGGCCCACATCGGACCGACAAATAGCATGGAACTTAACGTCGCGAAGGCAGATTGGGAAAAAACATTATGGTTTTGATGGGGAACATGTGGCGCTCTTACACACGCATCGAAGAAGACAATGGATTGTCCAAAACCACTTTTCCTATGGCCCCGATGTCACGTGGTTCAAAATTTCACATCAAATAAGTCATGGGAAGGATGGCAGTTTGTCAAATCACCCCACATCATTGGTCCAAGTACTTTCCCAGATGATGTATCAAAAGGACATTGTCGCATAACTAACTTGAGGCTCATCATTCGAAGTGGATTGATGAAGCGTGGCACTCCAATGTATTGTGACATTAATTTGTGATTAAAATACAAAAACCATCAAATCTCATATATGAAATCATTTTATCCTATTCTGGGAAATTGCCATCTTATGCATAAGAAAACTAAGTTTGACCTGTGTTGATTTCATAAGTTCTGTAAATTCAAACGGTGGCCAAATCAAGGTCTCTTCAAAGTCTAAAAGGTACGGATAATAATCATCAAGCGGTGTATGGGGCGACTAGGTTCTCAACTAATGTACCAAGCAGGTCAATACGTAAGAAAGAAAGATGGGTCTTGCAGATACTGGCAACTAAATTTCATAGCGAACTTGCAACTAAGACAGATTCGGGATTCAAATTAAATCCCATTATGAGGGATCTCATTATAAATTAACACACGGAAAACACCTACCACCTAGCCGTAAAGAGGAAGAGGAGAAAAAGGCGGAGGAAAGAGGCCAAAACCGAGATGATAGAGAGTGTCAGAGAAAATCTCGCTTGGTTAAGTACCCTGGAAGAGGAAATCGCCAAGCTAAGGTGAATCCTCAAGTAAATTTAGGTGTATTTCAGAAATTTTTGGACAGATGGCGGCTTAAGAAAAGGGAGTCCTAATATGACAGACCGATTACTAATGGTCCCTTTAAATAGTATAACTATTCTTCCTTTTTGTAACTTGTATCTATTTTAGAATTATGAGGAAGTTGAAATGTTTTAAATTCCACATGAAATTCCTCTATATATGCTTGGTCTCATGAGTATAGAAAGATGGAGAAAGGAGGATGTTTCCCTCTGTGCTGGAAAACTTTGTAAATATCTGGGGCTAGAATGAATACATGGATGCAAAGGAAGATTTTGGACTTTTTATGAAAAGATTCTATCTGGCTGTGTTATGAGTCTCGTTTTCTCCCATAGTGTGTGATTCCTATTATTCTGCATTTCATTTTTCTTTCCTTTGTCTGAATTGAGAAATTAAAAGTCCAGAATTCATTATTCAATGCTCTCGGCTTGGCGATTTATACTATGTTTATGTCTTCTAAACCATTTCATAATTCATTACTATAATGCTATGATAATAGTTGTGTGTTTATTTTCTTCTGATACCATCTAAATTTTCAATCAAAAACTCAGAAGTGAATTCCTCATTTAGCCTTTTCCTCTTAATTGTTTTCATGATTTGGCAATTCATCTTACATTCCTGACCCCATAGCCCAAAGGCCATCTCTATCTCTTCAACAATTTTATTAAAAATCCCCAAAACAAACCGAATCTATCCCTCGTCTTCCATAGATATATCAAGTGACACGAGAGAGCCCTCTTTGAGTTGAGAAGGCTAGTGCCTTAGCTCTAAAGTTGGTTGAAACAGTTACCTCTGTCATTTGTCTATTCAATCGGACAGGATTTACAGAGTGCTAACAAACCAATCGCGCGTCCTCCTTATAATTTAACCCTCCCGATAAATCCCCGATACCGAATAGGTTTTCGAATTTGGCGATCAGTTATATAACTTCATTCTTCGTGAGCACTTACTCTCTTAGTATTTCACCGATGCCAAAGGGATTGGTCATCGACGAAAGATCGGGAATCGACAACTTTGGTTCTCTCTAGCAGTTTCTTTCACGCTTAATCCTTTCCGATGTTGAATTCATTAAGCATGTCAGGGAAATATTTGTTTGTCAATTTTCTAATTTAGATATTAGTCTTTTAAGTTATTGGTTTTCATATTTCCAAGAAATCTTTTAAACACTTAATTAGAGTAAAAAATGATAAGCAAAGGAAACATTTTTCATACTGAAGTCGAATTAGATAACGCCAAAATATTAAGTGGTACCCAAAAGTAAATTTGACATAGACTTTTTAGGGTGTGTTGAGTGCTCAACACCCCCCCTCTCCACTCCCCTACATGGATGAGTGTACATTCTTCCAGGGTGTAAAGTATTCATGGGGTATAAACATGGCTGAAAACAAAGACCTATGAATTATAAAGATGATGAGGCTCCACAACCAACAATTTCCCACTTGGAGATTGATCTCAACAACTCCACCTGAACCATGCATCAACCATGCATCAACCTGTACCTCAACCTGTAATCAACTTGTACCATAAACAAGTGCATCAACGATGCACCAAACTATACCAAACAACCTATAATCAACCTACACCATAAACAAGTGCATCAACCATTCACCAACTTGCACCTCAACCTATACCATGAACAAGTGCATCAAACATGCACTAAACCTGTACAAATAACCTATCACAACATCTTGTCTCATCAATCTTATCAACCAAGCTAGATATACTCACCAATATCAATCACCAAGACAACTCTCAAAGATGTGCATCAAACAAGCATAACACAACAACTCATAATCATCACCAAGATCAATATGTGCTTCTAATAATATACCAATACAAGTATGCTACATCATCCATAAACCATGTGTCAACAATACTACTAACAAGTGACTCTAACCATGCACCAAGTATGTACCAATCATGTATCAAATACCCATAAACTATGACTCATCAAGATGTAACAACATCATCAACTATACACCTCATGTATGTGACAACTCATCAACTACTTGTCTCAACCATGTACCCAACATGTACCTCAACCAAAATCCTTCATCAATTTCATCATCCAAATCTGATTTGTAAACCTATAATAGACCTGTTGTATATGATCACATACCTGCAAACCTTCCTTAACTTTAACAACAAGAGACTAGCATTTTCATCAAACTTTACTTTAGTCTTACATGACTAGTTTTGGATTAGTGAACAAACCTAACTTGAAATAATCATCACTATGTACTTGTAATGAATAAAGATATGAAAATACTACCAAATGTTATTCAATGTGTTTTATGCAATTTCTCCAGGTGTCACTACTTGGAACCTCTCAGAAAAGGAGTTATAGAAAAAATGACATACCTTGTTGAATTCTGGCTTATTCGAGAGAGAGAACTTGTAGAGCATGCCCCACACAAAATATTTGTTGTATGGATCTGAAAATTGTACATAGAATAACACATATTTTAATCTAACCAAAAAAATTCATATTACTGAATTTGGATCTGTTATGAATAATTTATGGCGTTTCTACCCGAAACACTTGTTTTAGATTAGTTTCAGGACTAGCCACAAACCCTATTTTCCATGAAGTGTAACTCCAAAAAAACAAAGACCCAAAATCTGAAATTAGTACCACAACTAATTGGATATGTTTCCTCAATGGAATCCCAATTTCATGGTCTGAATCATTATATAAAAAAATTTATTGCGAAAATGGTGAGATGACCTGTAAATAACATAGCTTAGAAAACATCATCAAAAGAATTTATCCTCCCTTGAATTTTGGCCTTCTTTACTTCACCTTCCTTATAAAATTCGGCTTAGATATCCTTTGGTTACCTCAATCACCTATATATATTCAATATTCTCAAGTCTGTTTAAAATTAGAGATCCTTTCCTCTTATTTATACTTTCATTTAGCTTCCTCGAGGGGTTACCTTTTAACCATCTTAACCAACTTTCCTTATTTTAGGGTTAACCCACTTCTAACCACTTGTCAACTTAGTAATTTATCCATTAAATTTATTATTTAAATCATTTATTTTGTATTCACTTTGACTTATAGTACACTCATCACTTAACTTTATTATTTACCTTCTAAAATCTCTTAAACCACTTTGACTACTTTGACCCTTTAGGGCTTCTAGATGACTCACGAGGGTTCTCCAACTTCACATGGCCATAAATATCTAACCGTGAGGATTTATGTGACATTACACATACCACAGGAAATGGCTTGAATTGTACTATCCATATAGAATATTATTACCTGCAAATATATCAAAACTCGTACCATTATCCATCAAACAAACTTGGGTCCATTACCCAAAACTTTCTCCAACTTCACATGGCCATAACTCTCTAACCGTGAGGAGTTATGTGACGTTCCACATACCACCGGAAATGGAATGACATGTAATATACATATAGAATAGTATTACCTTCAAATATAATAAAAATCATACCATTATACATCAAACAAACTTGGTTCCATTACCCAAACCTTTGTGCTACCAAAATTCACTATCGGACTTTCTCCAAGGGTTGACATCAATCACTAAGGGTTGGAATCAATCTAAAATATCACTCTCCAATGGTTGACATCAATGAAAACCAACAATCCATACCAAATTTCCATCAACCTAATTCAATTGTCTGACAATCTCCCCCCTTTGGAATTGATGGCAACACTAACAATGATGGCAACACTTAGTCATTATAATATTCATGCTTATACTCCTCATCAATGTTTCTATCTCTCCCCCTTTGACATCAATGGAAAAGGGTATCTCCCTTTGGGGATGCTCCCCTTGACTGAACTCTCCTTGGGATGCTCCCCCTGTCTACATGCCTATGTGTCTCTCTCCAAGAATTTTTTTCCTGCATCTGATAAATATCTCCCCCTTTGTCATCAATGGAAAATGTATCTTTCCATCCGAGGTTGCTCCCCCTAACTGAATTGTCTTTGGGGATAATCCCCATGACTGAAATCTTCCTAAAAATAATCCCCCAACTTGAACTGTCCTCTTTATGGTGCTTCCTCATGTAAATCTAATACATATAAGATAAGCATTCAAAAGAATTTATTTTGGAGTAGAAATTACTCTGATTCTATGGAGAAAATACACAAAGGATTCCCTTGGAAGCGGTTTTGTAAAGATGTCTGCCACTTGTTGTTTTGTTCCCACATATTCAACTCTGATGTTCTTCTCTACAACCTGTTCCCATAGAAAGTGATACTTTATTGGAATGTACTTCTTCTTGGAGTGCATCACTGGGTTCTTTGAGATATTGATGGTGCTTGTATTATCACAATATATTGGAATGGGCTCATCATACTCAACCTATGTATCTAACTAGAACGTTGCTCCACTGGTGCTTCGTCATTCATCAATGAAACCTACCCAATATGCATATGTGTAGGCAATAAGTGATAGATCCTTTCCTTTTGGATACCATAATCCAAACTCTTATGTTCCTTTGAGATATCTGAAAATCCTCTATACAGCTAAGACATGGGATTCCTTTGGTGCTACTTGAAATCATGTTGCCTTTCCAACTACCTATATTACATATGGTCTAGATGTTGTCACATATAGTAAGCTACCAATCATTTACCTGTATTGCCTCTAGTATGTAGACTTTGAATCATCATGTTTTATCAACATGCAACCAGTTTGCATAGGAGTGGTAACTAGTTTGCAATCTTCCATTCTGAACCTTTTTAGCATTTCTCTGATATACTTAGTTTGAGAAATAAACATTCTTTGGTTTATTTGACATATCTAAAGACCCAGAAAGAAGGATAGTTCTAAAAGTAATGATATTTCAAATTCATTTTGCATATCCTTTGCAAATTCCTGGCTTAACCTGTCATTAGTACTTCCAAAAACAATATCATCAACATAAATTTCAATTAATAAAATACTACCTTGAGTTACCTTGATGTATAGGTTGTTGTGTGTGCTTCCTTTCCATAGTTCATAGGGAGTTTTTTCATTGTTGTTTCTGAGCATTACTTTGTTTTGAATGTGAATTGTTGTATGCACTGCATGTGTCCAAAAAATATATGTCAATTTCAAATCCATTAGAATTGTTCGAGACGTTTCCTGTGTAATTATCACCCATTATGATAATTTTCCTTTGTTTCTAAACCACTCTTTGAACCAATCTATGAATCCATGCTCTCGTCCATACTATCCAAGAATGTACTTGCACAACTGTCCATAATGCTAACCCATTTATCACTATACTATCATGAAGTCTTGATTAATCCATCAAATTGTACTTCTTTTAACTGACTGCTCTGGATCTGTCCTATAAAACTATGCAAGTTTATCGAGGGATGTTTCTTTGGTCTGTCATAGCCATCAGATAGACTCCCCCTGTCTGATATCCATATTAACTAGGAGTCTATGATTCAGATGGCTTAGAAAAATTCATGCTCTGATGTGTACTCATCATCATCTTCATTGGTATATTCATCATCATCTTCATTGGTAGATTCATTATCTCTCTGAGCTCTGACTTCTTTCTTTCTGTCTGTGGATTCATGTTTCACTACAATTCATGCAAGTACAATCTCTTGAACCTATTCCTTATTTACATGTCCTTCTTTTCTTTCAGTTATTTTCCAAAACTTTTTGTATCTGACATCTTTCTCTTTTTCTGTAGAATTTTATTCATCTCATTTTATTTTCAATCTTGCGATCTCTAGGAACTAGTATTTGTTCACCTGTTCTTCCTGTTTTCTTATCCATACTTTCTTATACATTATATCAGTGTTATCTTTCATGCAAGTATTGATCATGCTTCTACAATCACTAGATATGTGTCGACAGTTATGACATTTGTAACATTCAATGTTGCGTGGGGCCACAAATGCACTTCTTGCTTGAACATTTCTTTTATAATCCCTACAATTTCCAACCTTATGTCCGAAATTAGTACAATAAAAACAATGACCATAAAATAAATTTGCATGCCTGGGAGTGAATGATCTTTTTTGTGGTGTGTTCCTTCTGAATTTTTTCCTTGACTGAGCATGATCATGATTGAAACTTCTTTGTGGATTTAACATGGATGGTCTTCTTGAAGATGTATCTTCAATAGTTTTCTTAGATTCTGGTTGACCAATATTCCTTCACTTGAGTACTTCTGCATAACTGTTTCTATTTTCTTCATTCTTATTTTATAACAACCTAGAGTTCTTCTCTTAATACTTTATAACTAATGTGGATGTTTCTGTCTCTTCAATTTTCTTGTTGAGCTTGATGATTTTACTTCTCAATGTGACAACTTATTCAAGCTTCTCAACCTCTTGTTCTTTTTTCATTACCTGAGACTTCATGACTTCTTCTGTTCTTTTGGCTTCTTCAAGATGAATTTTTAATGTGATTATTTCTTCTTCAAGTCCTTTCTCTTCTTGACCAAACTCTTCCTCAAGATGGTTTAGATCATTAGTTCTTTCCTTAAGATGATTTGTTAATATATTCTCTCTCATTTATGCTTCTTCCTTCTGTGCTTCTATGTTGCATTCCAAATACTGCTTTTGATATTCAATATTTTATTCAATCTTTTTGGCTTCTTCTAGTTGAGTTCTTAAGTTTTTGATTACCTCTTGGGATTCTTCAAAAATGTGAATAATTTCCTTTTGTTTCATCAATTCTTTCTTGAGTGAATTGTTTTCTTCTCTTAGTCCATCTAAAACACTAATCAATTATTCTTCATAATTATCTTCCTTTTCAATTAGTTTTTCTATCTCATTTCCTTCATGGCATTATATTTCAAGATGTCCACGTTTTTCACAATTAAAGAAAAACATCATACCCTTGGTGATTATGTACTCTTCATCTTCTGAATCTATTTGACATGCTGAACATAATTCTTCTTGATCTGTATCTGCATCTTCTTTGGCATTTTTTGAATCTGCGATGGGTGAAGAATGTATGTCATGTAACTTATCCCAAAGTTTTTTGGCTGATGAACATTCACCAACCTTTTCTCTTACCAGATTAGGTAATCCTTCCCAGATGAAATCCATTGCTATTTTTTTATTCTTCTTCAATTCCTTCGTGGCTGCAATCTTTGCCCTTTTTGAACTATCATATCTTGTAACAACTAATAGCCAAATATAATGTCTCTGTGCCTGTAAAAATACTTTTGTCCTTCTGCTCCACATATCATACTTAAAACCATGCTGATCATTAAACATTGGTACTCCATTCTCAGAATAATCCATGATCTCCTTCCAGTGGTTAAACTATTTCCTGAAGCAACTGACACTGATACCAATTATTGGATTAATGAGAGGGGGGGGTGAATCAGTAATAGAGAAATTTAATCCTTTTTCACCATAATATGCAAATGTTATATCAATGTAGCATTATCATCCAATAGTTGCAGAGTAAATAAAGAATGAAGAAATGAGCAATCACACACATACACAGTACACTAGTGTTTTACGTGGAAACCCAAAGAGGGAGGAAACCACATAATGATTTTTCTTATATGTCTTTAAGAATTACATTCATTGGAGGCACCAACTTCCTTTGTTTTCTAGCTGCAACTGGAAGGAGGCTCCAACCCCGTATTTTCTCAGGCTACAACCTAAGAGAATTTCCAACTCCCCAATTCTATTGCTACAACCAAAAGGAGGCTACAACCCCCTATGTTCTCTGGCTACAACTGGAAGGTGGCTACAACCACCTGTACTTTCCCCATCCAACCGCCCTGACATATAAGTAGAATGATGGAACCACTATCACACTATCACTATGAGATATACTACTGTAAACCTATACCAATCAACCTGCACCAAACAACCTCTACCAATAACCTGAACCATCCATCAACCATGTATGAACTTGTACTCCAATCTGTAATCAACCTGTACCATAAACAAGTGCATCAACCATGCACCAAACTATAATCAACATGTACCATAAACAACTACATCAACCATGCACCAACCTATACCTCAACCTGTACAATGAACAAGTGCATCAACCATGCACCAAACCTGTATGAATAACATATCACAACAACCTGTCCAAACCACCTATCACAACAACCTATCTCATCAATATTATCAACCAAATCATATCTACTTACCAAGATCAATCAACAATACAACTCTCAAAGATGTGCATCAACCACCCATAACACAACAAATCATAATCATCACTAAGATCAATATGTTCTTCTAATAATATACCAATACATGTATGCTACATCATCCATAAACCATGTGTCAACAATAATACTAACAAGTGCCTCCAACCATGTGCCAAGTATGTACCAATCATGTATCAACTACTCATCAAGATGTACCAACATCATCAACTATACACCTCATGTATGTGCCAACTCATCAACTACTTGTCTCAACCATGTACCCAACATGTATGTTATAGCAAGATTTGCCTCACCCTATGCAATATTGCATAGAGGGGCTTTTTCCATTTCCCTATGCAGAATTTTCATCCCTTTTTGGAAATTCCAGAGACAAATAATACATTTTTTCAACATGTATGCACCTTGTCTACTATACAACATGCATATACGCAGACTGCACCACTACAACCTGCGTACAAAATTTGTGCCCAAAAATGAAAAATGGTGTCTAGTTTCCATGTCACGAAAGGAGACCTATGATCCTTGGCCTTTATTATACTGGAAACATTCTGAGTTGTTCCTCCAGATCCATTTGAAGGCTATAAATGGGCC
Source organism: Picea glauca (assembly GCA_000966675.3). NCBI lineage: Eukaryota > Viridiplantae > Streptophyta > Pinopsida > Pinales > Pinaceae > Picea > Picea glauca. The sequence continues at coordinate 17,327 of JZKD02S1833336.1, forward strand.
AATTCTGAGCTATAGAAAAGAGGAGAAAGAATTCAACTTTGAGAGCAAAGTTACTCTGGAGAAATTATTCACTTCATATTGATCCTGCATCCCTTTGTGCTTTAAGTCTGAAAACAATGTTCATCCCCCAAGCTCTTCCCTGATTGATTGAGAACTTCACTGTATCTCTTCTATGAGCTTGCCTTTGGTGGAGGATTGAAGTGGTGGAGGCTCAACTGTAAGGAAATTAGTTTCTCTATTCCAAACCGTGCCAAAATGGAAGTTTGTAACTTTTTCACTTCTGCTAATCATATATTAATAGAAATACTCTTTTCCCGTCCAATTGATATCTTGAAAATATTTGAATTATTATTCCATGGGGGTATTTGTTATGTATGTTAATGGGTTATGCTATTGAATTTGCTAACATCATATATTATCACCATATGCCTTCTTTGTTTGTCTTTTGAGGACTATTTGCAGGTATATTGCTTTGGGTCAAGTTATCAATGGTGGAATTCAATGAACGCCTAGATGAGGTAGGCCTTTTATCTTGTCTCAATAGCATGTGTGTTTATATAGAATACTTGAGAATAAAGTTGATTTTTGTAGTCATTTTTTTCTGTTGTAGTTTACCCTAGCCATAGAGAGATTTTCCTCATAACAGAATTGGTGACTCCACTGGGAATTGATCATATTTATTAGGGTTTGGAGTGTTTTCATCCTTAGATTTCACTCGTTCCTATTGCGTTTATTTCCGTATCATTGCTTGATAGCCTCTTTTCACTCCGGTTCAGAGTCTTTCAGCCTTCTCCCTTGCCTAGGTTTGTTTTTGAAACATATACGTGGTTTTTTTCTTGACAATCGCGTATATACACATGTTGTCCTTCTACAAGATGCGTACATACATGTTTCTTCCTTGAACAATCATGTACATAAACCTCTTTTTCTTCTTGGCTGGGTTTGGTGGTTGCTGGGTAGGTTTTGATGATTGTTGAGTCTTGTTGGGTCTCTATAGTGACTGTTAAGTGTCTGTGGGATGACAGGAAACCTGTCTTTGGTTGACTTTCTGGGCGGAGTCTTTCTCATCACCTTTTCATTTTGATTGTCCTTGTACATTGGGTTGAGTGTCTTGCTTCTTGGTATCCTACTTGAGTTGTCACCTTTTATACACAGTAGAGTTTTTATATATCAAGTTGTTGTTTAGTCTATGCATTTTCATTTTTCTTATATTGAAAATACAAAAATATTAGGCATTTTACATTGCTTAGCATTTTTTATCTTTTGATTCTTTGTCATTAGCTTAGTGCATGTAAATAAATATTTCATTTTTTACTTCAGAACTACAGAGTTGAAATTGAAAATTGCATTTGTTTTAAGAAGCATATCATTCATTGAAAATTGAAGTTAGGACTTTGCATTGTATTCATATTTACTTTACTTGTTGAGTCATAACATCACGAGTTTCACTACCATACCTTTTTGAGTAAGCATGGCCATTAAAATTAACGCTATAATTTAAAATTGATTCGTCACGATTTTATTTTCTAGGGTGTACAAACTAGCTTAGGATTTAGTGCCTTGGAATAGGATTTTGTGAGTAAACTTCTCCAAGGCTATTAAATCAACATATGTGTCTGAGTAAGGGAGTGGAGAAATTCATTGTAAAATTGGTAATATCAGGAGGCTCTACTTACACCGAAGTTAATCACGAGGTCGTGCAAGGTTGGTTGAAGGTATATCCCCCCGATACCTTCTTAGCGTCAGAGATATTTTTGGGGATCTATTCGTATCTGGGGATCTTGTTAGTGCCCTTAACTCCATGAGAGGTGGTGCTTTCAAGGTTTCGGGCTTTTCTACTCTGCCCATATAGTGGACCTAAATTACGACTGCTCGCATGTGCATCGCTTATACATTGGTTTCTTAGTTGCTTGACTTAGGTGCACATAGGTTACTTGCAGGGGTTATTCTGTAGGTACCCTGGGTTAGATAATGGTCGGACAACACACAACCTTTATGGAGGATTATCTCGCTAGGGGGATCTGACCGACTGGTTCTTAAGCCCATGAGGGCCCTTATAAATTATTTTTTTACCTTCGATATTTAGCAGGGAGTCTCAGGCCCCTCTTGGGTGAGACATACCTTCTTTAGGGTGGGATTCCCCTTTCAACCACTTTACCCTGTTTGTGTGCATATTGGTCATTTGATTTTTGGTGTGCTCTTTGGTTACTAGTTGGCCTTAAGAGTTTATACTCAGTTATCATTATCATGGATAGTGGAGTTCCTTTGTCTCCCTCATTTACCGCTACCCTCCCCATGATGTTCACTAATTTCATGGGGATGAATACATCCGTTTTTCATAATGGTATGTAGAAATATGACACTCAGTCCATGTCTTGGGTCTCTAATCATTTTCCTATTAATATGCCTTCACCTTTTCAATCCTCTCCCTAACCCACTTATATGAATCCTAGCATTGGATCTGGGGGCACCATGGCCCCACTACCTACATCTTCGTTTGACATGAGTCATGTCCCTCAACCAACTTCCATTGTGGAAGGTTGGAACCTCCCCTCTTACGGATCTATTTCTAGCTATGATCTTTCAGGAGCCAGTACTCAAATGGGTGCTTATTCTACTTATTACGCCCCATCAGTGTATCCTTCATCTGCCCTGTCGGTTCCTTCGAACACTTTTCCCATGGTAGGTCCCAATATATCCCCAGGTCTTTTATACAAGGAGAATCAGTTTTACAGTTCGGCCTATGCTCTTCATGGAACCCCTTCACATGGGGAAAACATATATCCTCACTTGAATAATCCTTATCATACCTCCGTCTCTTCATAGAATTTAGTGATGATGCCCATGCAAACCTCTTTGAATCAGTTAGGAAGAGGATACTACCTTTCCGGACAGGGACAAGGGGTAAACCAAGACCCTTCTTGACCTACAATGTTTCAAATCAAATATTTCCCTGGACCAAATGCCACAACCCACCACTATTCGAGTCATTTCCAGTCATACTGGAGCTCCATCACCAACCTATGCCATTCATTTTGGATATGGGTCAACGGCCTATGCAAGTAATGTTGATGACCCACACCCAACCACTACTATTCATGCTGGGGGCATCGCTCTAGTTTCCATGACATATCAAATATGTCTCTCTTGCCTCTTCCAATCACATTGAGAGCATGTTACCAACCATTGTAAATGATGTTGGGGGCATCGAGAAGGCCAAGTTACTCATACATAATCCTAAATTCCTTTGCAGGACTTGCGAAGGAGATCACCTTACTCATTTGTGTCCATATTCTGTTGGGATACAAGAAGAGTGGCTCTCACCTGAGCGCCCTTTAGGTTCTGAAGTGTCTGTGGTTTCCTCACACCCTATTTCTCCTTTTATTTACATGGCATACATGCCGCTACAATCCTCTCCTGACAATACCCTCATTGTCGAGGGTGATGTGTCCCCTATTCCTATTATCATGCATCCTCTTCAACATAGAATTGAAGAAGTGGTCATACTGGTGCAATATCTTGTCAATCAAGCTATCTTTTTGGAGGGTGATGTGTCCTTCAACCATGTCATCATCATTCTTTATAGTTCTTCTTATGAACAAGAGGGAGTTCTACTCTCCCCGAGTTCCCTACCTTCAAGCCCTGAAGAAGTTCCATTCGATTGAGATGGTCTTGTGGGGTATCCAATGCCCCTGACTATGTCCTTTCTAGTAAGAGACATTATCCAATATATTACGAAGACGATAACCTCCCCTATCACTTTATCCTCCTCGACTTGGAGATAATTGGGTTTTCCCAAGTTTATGTCAGCTATTCGTAAAATATTGACATTCCACAGAAGTCCAGTACGGGAGCCTTGGCCTCCCCCGTGACTCACTACCTGGAAACTCCCAAGTGTGTCCGAGTTAATATCTTTTTAGACTCGTCTAAGAAGAGAAAATATTTTCGACTGATTTTTTCCTTTAACACTCATTAAATTGGACTTGAAAGGTCATGCGTCTCAGTTAAGATCTTTTCCGAATCCTTTTCAAAAAGTGCAAAGATTGTCGAGTGAACTTGTCTCTTTCACACTCATAAATTGGATTTGAAAGGATGTCTATTTGGTACAAGTTCATCCATTTTTCACACCAGGTAGACTATAAGTCATGAAAAAGGAAATTTGTTGGCATTAAGTTGTGATTGCATCTCATGCCCTTTCTTGCAGTATTGAGCCTATAGCCAATTCTCGCTTTTCATTATAAATTGTTTTCCTCAATAATTTTTCATCCTCAACCAATAAGAGCCTCGTTTATAACCTTCACAATTTGACACCCTATTCCCATGAGGGAAAATTCCCCCGAGTGTCCATTTCCTGCATGCATCTCCTTGCATTGAGAATAGGTATGTTCCACTGATGGAACTAGTTTTTCTTACTTGCGACATTCGTTTCCTCCTTTGTATCATAACATTCATTTGTCTATGAAAAAACAAAAAAAAAGATGGGTAGGAAGGGAGTATTATCTTATGTTGGAAGTAGTCATGTCTCCTTTGAATAGATCACAAAGTTATTGAGTCCATTTGTCATCATAATTTTGGGTTTAGCATGGCCTTAGGAAGCTGAGCTCATTATAGAGACTTTTCTCTACCGACTGGTTACTCTTCCAGCCCCTATTGATAATTTCATTGATGCCTCCTACATATCATGGTTTCATCATCAAGTCTATGTTTTCAAAGTCTTCCATATGTCTCATGCTCTTGTTCAAAGGAAGTCTATCAACCTGTGTTGACCATTCCTCAGAACTCTTGAATTTGCATGTCATCCATAACCTCCATTTGTCTCATAATCACATAATACTATATTCCTATCACTCACCCTGGTCCTACTTTCATCATTGGTAGGTAACCGTGAACCCATAAGTCGATAGTTCATCATTGGTCATTTACTGGGTGGTTTCCCTTGTGTTCGACGACAAGACATCTATTCACACATTGTGATTCATGTAGTGTCTTTGATTACATTAGCCTTATTGGTGGTTTACTCTCCTTTGTCAGTAGTTTTCATCATTGGATGTTATTCAGAGGGTATTTTTTGTGTACCTCTTGCACTTGGCACACGCGAAAGATGCACAGGTTCATTGGTTCGTGAACATGTTCTTCGTCCAATTTCATCCAAATCATGAAGCTCCTGCTTTGTACCTCGTGCTGAATGATGAGAGATTCCTTAATGCTCTCCTTCCATCAACTTCATCTCATCTATTTTGGAAATGAGATGTAGATTCTTATGAGTATCTCAAGGATTCCAATCTTTAGTGATGAGTTCTCTCACCATCGATAGTTGGGAATACATCAATGTCTCTTGATCGATGGATTCTTCAAGTTTTCGACCCTGACTCCTTTATTCACACTTGTAAGAATGTACACGATGCCTTGGTGCCTACTTTCATTATCAGCATGTTGTCTCATGTTTGTTAACGATATACCTCAATGACCAGTAATCAAACGATGTCTCATTGTGCTCAACCTCAACTCCTTTATTCACATGATGTAGACTTGCACCTTTCTCAAATTGTGTAGAAGATTTGAAGACATCAATATGTGGCCACAGATTTCTTGATTTGCTTCTTTCCTTTTCATTGGATCAGTACCTATATGACTTCAGTGATCATGAGAGATCAGATTGTACTCCATCATATACAGTTATCTTCAAATTGATTTTGATATTGGTTCTATTAGGCCTTGTTCGTGACTATGACAACCTTTTGCATGTAACCAAATTTGTATTTTCCTATTCATGGACATGGACAATGTTTTGGTATATTTTCACATGGATCTGTAGTTTGATTCAAATTGGTAGTCGTGTATTAAAAGTCAGTGCAAAATGTAATGAGAAACTAGTTATTCCAGTTGGTTCCCCATCACTCCACTTCTGGGTTTTTATAATGTATTTCATCCATCGTAGATACTCCTCTAACCTCACACATTAGGGGGCATATGTTAAAGCAATATTTTCCTCACCCTATCAAATCTTTCACAAAGGTCCTTTTTCCATTTCACTATGCAGAATTTTCATCCCCTTTTGAAAATCTCAGAGATAAAAAATACATTTTTTCCACATGTACACACCTTGCCTACTATACAACATGTGTATACACAGGATACACCACTACAGCCCGTGTACATCGGGATTTGTGACCAAAAATGAAAAATGGTGTCAGGTTTCCATGTCATGATAGGAGATCTATGATCCTTGGCCTTCCATATACTGGAAATGTTTCGACTCGGCCCTTCAGTTCCATTTATAGGCTATAAATGGGCCAATTCCGAGCTACGGAAAAGTGGACATTCATAAATTTCATCATCCAAATCTTATTTGTAACTCTGTAATAGACATAGTGTATATGATCACAAACCTGCAAACCTTCCTTAAATTTAACAACAAGAGACTAGCTTTTTCATCAAACTTTACTTTAGTCTCACATGACTAGTTTTGGATTAGTCAACAACCTTAACTTGAAATAATAATAAATATGTACATGTAATGAATAAAGATATGAAAATAGTACACAATTTTATTTGGTGTGTTTTATGCAGTTCCTCCAGGTGTCACTACTTGGAACCTCTCAGAAAAGGAGCTATAGAAAAAATGGCATACCTTGTTGAATTCTAACTTATTCTAGAGAGCGAACTTGTAGAGCGTGCCCCACACAAAATATTTGTTGTATGGATCTGAAAATTGTACAAACAATACTACAGAATGAACTCTAAACAACACATTTGTTATTACTGAATTTGGATCTGTTATTAAGAAATTATGACGTTTTTACCCAAAACACTTGTTTTAGACTAGTTTCAGGACTAGCCACAAACCCTATTTTCCACGGAGTGTAACTCCAAAAATACAATGAACCACAAGATAAAATTTGTACCACATCTACTTGTATATGTTTCCTCAATGGAATCCCAATTTCACAGTCTGAATCATTCTAGAACAAAATTTATTACGGAAATAGTGAGATGACCTATAAATAACATACCTTAGAAAACATCATCAAAAGAATTTATCCTCCCTTGAATTTCGACCTTCTTTACTACACCTTCCCTCTGAAATTATGCTTAGATATCCTTTGGTTACCTTAGTCACCTTTATACCCCATAGATATGGGTAACCCCCTTCTGCACTCCCCGGCATGTACGAGTGTACATTCTTCCAGGGTGTAAAGTGTTCATGGGGTATAAACATGATTGAAAACAAAGACCTCTGAATCAAGAAGATAACAACATCCAAAACTAACACTCAAGTTCCTTAATAACCCATTGATGTCAGAAGGGGATGGAATATTGTCATACATAGTGAGATCATGGGATCCCGAGTAGGGATATTTAATGATCTAAGGGTAGTAGATCAATATAACCATGTAGGGAATATATTTTATGATAGGGTTTCCCCAACTAGTGGTGGTACTAGAGACACCCGCACCAATTCCTTGAGGGAGGCAAGTATATGATTTCCTGGATTGAAATCCTATCCTTAGTGCAAGGATCCATGATTTTTATATCCAAATGTGGGATATTGAGTGGTTGGAGACCCAAGAGGTGGCTACTGTAGTGATTCAAATATTGGGGATTCATGCATCACATAAAGTTTCAGTGGGAATATGATTGTAGTGGAGAGGCTGTTATGTGCGACCCACTTTGAGAGGCTGGATATTTTTTTGATGGTTCTTAAGAACCAAATTTCATCATGCAGGAGGGCCTCAAGAGGAAACTTTAATTTTTGGAAATCTCTATGCTCCTTCTTCTTTGATCAGATTCCTACACTGTGTACCCATGTGTATATCCACGATGGGGCGTTGCAAGAGCCTTGAATGTTATGATGGGGTTAGCTAATGAAAATGGGATGAGGTGTTAGGCTCAAGATTTTTCTTAGAGAAGACGTATTTTCACACTGGGATCATATCCCAATCATGATTGAGGACTACCCATATATGGGAATGGACTACAAGAGAAATCATGAGTTACCTTTACCAGTTGGTTGGGACTAAGGGTCGGATGGTGAGTAAAAAAACATCTATTTATTAAATATATGTTAACTTCTTTTACTAGTATGTGTCAATATATGGTATCGAAAATATTTTTGTATGAAACTTACATATATTTCTTTGGTGAGGCTGGAGGTATAGGAACCACACAAAGAGGGTGGTGCTCCTGTAGAGGCCCATCGAGATCGATTGGTTGAGACTAGAGAGATCGTGAGCTACTACATTATCTCCGTGAAAATTTGGAAAACCTAATGAATGGTGTGTTAGACCATATATGACACACACTTTATTGGCCATTATGCGACATCTTGCATGGGGGCACCACCAGAGTGGTGCTCTATCTTGCGTGAGGTAGGGACCATGGGTCAGGTGATGTGGGACCTTTCATTAGGAGACATGGTTCCATTGGCACAAAATTATGAATTGTATGAGGATCAGTATCATGGGTTTCTTTCATCTGCCAAATTTTAGATGTATTTATCATGCTATGGACATGTCAACTATATTGCAAATTAGTGGACTCAAACCAATACAATGCTTTATGATGTTTTGATTTCAATATGATAATGGACATATACACATTATTTTTTATGAATGCCATGGTTTGATTATGTACAAATGTATTCATTATACATTAGATGAATGAAAATGGTTATCTTCTTACACATGCATTTGCTAAATCAGGCATACTTCCCATTCATGACCCACTGGCTCAATAAGGACATAGGATTTGAGTTAGTGATAACATTGTTTATATGCACCAGGATGTAATGATGGTTTTTGAATGGAGACAACAATAGGAAAGAAAATATTATCATCATGTGAATAGGACTAGGAGGGTCCAAATATTTTCTCTCTCACATAGTAAATTAAATTCTCACATCCATTGATCCCATCCTGTACTAAAACTCTGACAACAATGAAGTCTGAAAAAGAAATGTAGAGGATAACATCATTTTCAAAATATGGGGTACTAATAAAAGGCACTATTTCAAGGGCATATAATAAAATTGAATTATTATGATCTTTGTCATCCTAAAAAAATGTGATACTTTAATGTAACAAGCATAAGAACCCATGGGCATTAGTAGCATAGTCTAGAATGAACAATCGTAGGAAGTTGGTTTTCCCCTATAGACTTTGCATTTTCCATATATTGTGAGGGCGAGGTAGCTTAGAAATGGACTAAACCTTAAGGGTATGAATAGTGATGCCAACCTTGGACACAATGAATCCAAAAATATTTTTTCTATCACTACATGACTTCTTTGCTCTCTGAAATCATTCTTCCTGCAAATAAATTAGGAAAAATATTACATGTATCCCCATAACATAATAGTATACTTTTTCATAAAGAAAAAGCACTCAGTTTTTTGAGAAAGAAAATTTAGATCTCATTTCAATCTTACAGAAAAATACACGTTTAACTTTTCTTTGTTTCAGTAGAGAGATAATGTTCACCTAGTGTACCTTTTTTGTTTTAGTATACAAATAGTTATCACCTCCTATATCTTCAGGAAGCTTTGGGATTCATCTATAGCGCAAGAACACGTGAAAGGAAACATCTAGACTTATAATGAGAATGTGAAAGGAAACTTCAAGGCTAACAATGCAACAGAGGGAAGGCCAGACTGAGAGTGGCCCTCGTGATATGATTCAGGCCATGGTAAGGGGTCTGACCAGAATATGGATGATCAAGTAAAAGAATAAGTATGATGGTTTTGCATGGGACTCAACCTTGGCTATTAGACACGTATTCTGCATGGAATCCAGTGTGAACGGTTGGACGCGTAATAAAGGGTAGGAGAAATTTATATGGTATAAATATGGGTTAATCACATAAACATTTAATGTCATGAATTAATGGTATCCTCAAGGCTATCATTAATCTACCTCACCATATTGTAATGAAAACGTATTGTTTATTTCCTAATTTTCAAATGAAACACATCGATATGAGGCCAAATAAGACCTCAATTTTTTCAATTGGTTAAACAAATGTGTTGTAAGTATTTAACCGGTTGAGAAAAAGTGGTAAATGAAATATTAACTAAAAACATTAGGTTAAATACTTGTATTTGTGTTCCATAGTTATAGAAAGATTGGAATCTATTTTTAATAGTCCCTATTGTCTTAAGGCAAGGACAATAAAACATTTATGTGCTATTATGCTTTTGAAATTCATTAGTACTTGAAAATAGTAAGATATTTTGTTTCATTAAATATAAGAGAAATATATTGCACTTTCATAACTCTGTTGGAGTACTTATTGGTCCCTTCCCTTCGGGCTACAAGGACTATTGGTAAACGATTTTTCATTCTCCTATTAAACTTTGCATGCATACCCACTATTTTAACCAAAATTTTGATAAAGTTATACGAGTTTTCAATGCAAATTTTATTTTTAGGCATAAGTTTTTAGTTTGAGGCCTTTTTTGGCCTCATATCAAGGCAAGGGTGAAATATTTGGTTTGAAACTTATGAAATCAGGGTTTCATTATGGTGCATTAAGGTGTACATCATTTGAAGTGAATTAATGCTATCTTTGATGATATCATTAGTTCATAGACATTTAATGTTTAAAATGTCTACGCTTTTTGTCTATGGTATCCTAAATAATTCCAATTATAGTTATGTTGCATTGTCCAAAGGATGTAGACGAGTGTTGTGTAGTTGAGCATTGTCTAGTTGTAGGTTTCATGAAATATCAACATCTATTTCTTCCTAGAAATAAACATCCGTTTACTCATATATTCAACATCAATTTCCTCATATTTTTGCAGACATTCTTCCATCTATCTTGTATGTTATTTCCTTTATTTGTTATTTCGTTTGATCCTGGCAAGATGAGAATGGATGAAGGTTGGCTTGAGCTCAAGATGAGTTACCACAAGTGAAATTCCATGGATCTTGTCAAATATGGTTATACTAGGAAAAACACAAGTTATCTAGAAGAAGTGTTCTCCTACAAGTACACAAAATTAAAAAGTGGTAAATTACCTTGTCATTCATTCAACTCTTGCTTCCTTGCTTCATTATCATAGAGTGTTGTAAAGGAAAATAGATCGCTAATGCTATGTACGTCTCTTCAATGTTCTCAATTCCCTAGCTTATTTGCCTATGGTTTTTCTGTAACAACAAGTTAACAACTTATTTGCTTGTGATTTCTCTTTGTACTTTTTTTTTGTCTAGATCTTGCAACCACTGCACAAAGATGTCTCTTGTTTCCAACTAGACTTGTTGGTCATATGCACAACGATTTCACGCAAAATCAAATATGTTTTTGTATCATTTTTCTTATGTTTGCAATGCAATATCACATTAGCAGTGATTCTACTTATCATTTCTTTCCTTTCCATAATGTTTTGAAGTTATAGTTTTGTCCCTGGAGTAAGGAATATAGATCTCGAAACCTTTTACTCTATAAATCCTCAATCCAAAAATAAAACAAAGTTTAACTAGAGGAAATGGAGCCTAAAAAGCATGTTGGCACACATTATTTCCATCGTCCCGAGATCATAAAATCAACTTTACATTGAAGAAGATGACTAATAAATATAACAACATGCAAAATCAGATCATGTATTAGGTAAAATTGTTGAAGGGGGTTTATGGTCAAACATACTTACCTATTGCAATAACAATGTCCTCTTTTCTATCTTCCTTTCCTCTTTTATGTCTTCCTTTCTTTACCTATAAAACAATAGAGAAACTATTATAACACTCCACACCTCTAAATGATGGATAATTAATCAAAATATCTGCCAACAAAATCTTCCATGCATATGCTACACTTATATGTCCACCCCACCTTGATGTGCCTCTTCCATTACAAAGGACACATCATTCATATTGGATTAATACATTGTCTTAAAAATTGAATATGCACTCATCTCAATTATACATGTTGCACTCATCTCAGTCATACATGACTCCATTAATTACTTGATATGAAGTTTCCATCATTAGGTAAATAGTAAGGTTGAAGTCGAAACATCCTTTCACTTGCATTTTATAATCTTGTTGTATCCAACGTTGTGATTTACTCGCCTTAACTATATTTGGTTGTAACTCCTCAAGAAACTGTTATTGAGCATGGAACTGTCATTTTTAAAGGACGGGAGGAATTTTTCCTTTCTATCACTAAATGAAATAAAGGTTATTTAATAAGGGTTATTTAATGACTTTCTATTATGGAATGAAATCATATTGATTGAAAGCATGAAATGAAAAAAGAAATTTGAATAATGTAGGCACCTTGCCAAGTGTTTTGTAATTCATTTAAAAATTAAATAAATAAATAAGGATTCATTACCAAGACATTGTTAATCTCAAAATATTGCATGCATGTATTACACATGTAGCCTTCCATTTGATTACCTTTCACTAAAGACTGTTAGCTTTAGAGGATTCTTGATTTGCAAGGAAAAATGTTTGTTGATACTTTTGATATGCAAGGCTTATTTTCTTATGCAACAATTCATTTCCCTCAGAGCTTAGAATGGAAAGGGATTGCACACTAATATCTTATTGAATATCATCTTTATGACTTTAGCACCTCAGTGGAAACAATATAAATGGTAGACTTTCCTACAACATAGAAGAGTTATACCCAGACATCTAAAGAGACACTTGAATTAAATTATCGTTAGATGCATTTTAGAATGCCTTCTTGAGCCACTACAATAATATATGTGATTCCATGAAAGTTTGAACTCAATATCTGCATCTCTGCAACTAAGTCCTTCACAAGCCCAAACTAACCCTTAGTTCATAAATCGATTACATAAATCCCTCGACATCAAGAAATTTCTATTGTGAATTATGTAACCACATAGAGCACAATACACCACAACACAATTCTCCCTAACTCACCATGTGAAGAACAAGAAAAAGTAGCAATGCATCATGAAAAACCTCTGACTAATACACATTACACCTGGACTATTAATACAGATTCATAGACCCATGAAATTCTAGTAATGACATCTATTTCAACAATCAATTGGGTAGTCCAATTTTTTCAGTTTTTACATATTCATTCATTTATTATTCCATAAAATATTTTTAAATAACAGTAAGAGATCCAGAATTTAGTTACATAGTTCTAAAAAGAAATCAAGAAATTGGTACAACTCCAAGGGAAACATCCCATACTTTGAAACTTTTTCTAAAGAAGATTACAATGTTGATGAAGCATTCTTATGCTTTTCCAAGACTGCGACAATGAATGGACCTAATCAACAGACTTTTAATATGTCACAGTCTCTCCCACTATCTTTAAACAATTTTAAATAAATAAAACAATTTTAAATAAATAATGTAAGTAGTCGGTAAATAATAACTAGGTTTTTATTCTTGAATTTCAGTTCATGTTTTAGAATTTGTTGAAGTATCATAGAAGGGTTCTCTCTAAGTTGCATGCAAACCAAGTGGTGGCTACATGCACTACACGATAACTTTTGGTTAGATTGCAGATCTCAAAAATTACAAACTGTGGGTGGTGGGTACCTGAAAAGGTAAGGCCCACCTCACATGTCATTCTTTCAATGTATGCTGTTTTATTTTTAACATATAAGATTCTTTATATATCAGCCCTTAGATGCAAGGTTGACTTTTTATATAAATATCATATTTTGTAATTGTAATTGAATTTATAATAAAACATGTGATAGTGTCATGAGCCTTCTCTAAACGTTCTAAATACATTGTATTTCACCTTGAATAATAATAAGCAACATAGCCCAAAAATATCCTTGCGAATATACTATTCAATTTATATCCAACATGTTTTCATAAAAATATTTCCCTTCGAAGATGCTAAGTGTAAGTAGAAGATCAATTTGAAATAAAATGAAAAAAAAAATGTTTTCAAATCCAATCAAAAAGAGACTAACCATGTTTTTTTTTTTTATATTACTCAATATGCAAAACAACACTTTCTTAATAAAAAATAAGTTAACTCCTTTTGTTCCAAAACAAGAAAAAAAAAAAGAGAACAACCATAACATTTTTTATATTACTCTCAGTCACATGAGGCTCCTATGACAACATAAATGAATTTCACATAGATTTTCGAACCAACAACATTCAATTTCATTTGTAATGTAGATAGAATATAACACCTCTTCATTCATGTAGTTGGGGCATGTTGTTAAAGGAACCTTGAAAACTTACAAAGTGTAACTGAAATGTAGAGACGAGGAAACATGGAAATGAAACCTATGAGTCAAAGGTGTTAAATAACATATGTTTCTCTCCTCACATCAGAAATCCTCCCCCTTACAATTCCTTCGGACAAAAATGAAACCAATCCTAATCATAGACAAAGATGAAGCCAATGTAATTAATGCACATTAATTATTATATTTTAAAACGTTTACCCAAAATGAAGATAATGGGAAATAAATATAACATAATAAACGATTGAACAACTAACTTTTTACATCATATTTGCAGCTTTGTACTTGAAATTTTTACATCATATTTACATCTATGTACTTAAACATTTTATAATACAACCTTTCATTTTACCTTCTCATGGAAAACTCACTTCTAAAATTTCTTTAATAAATTCAACATTTTATAATGCAACCTTTCATTTTACCTTCTCATAGAAAACTCCCTTTGAAATTTTAATGGCTTTTAACCCATGAACTATCACAATTCTTAATGCTAGTAAAAAAATCCCCAAAAGAAGGTACTTGTTGCCTTGAAGCTTGTCTTGTTTAGTAAGAAAGCTCATCTTGTTTAGTAAGAAAGGTGTTATGACTTCAAATTTCATTGAAAGCATTGATAATAATTTTTCAATTATTCTGTAAGTTCCCAAGTTTTACATTAAGAGTTAAAGGGAAGATCGAGCTATCCTAGAGATGATGTGCTATATAAATAATTTGGTACTATGTGATAGAGAGTTAAATCGACGAACTAAGGAGAACTAGGGTTTCCATAAATATTAATAAAAGTAGTTGCTCTCAATATTAATAAAAGTGAGGTTTACAACTGAGCCAAGTTTGGGTAGATATCCTCCAAATATAATCAACTTCTTGTGGAACTGTAGAAATGGCCATGATATTATTTAAACTCGAATCCAATAATACCTAATGTTAAAAATAATGACATCAGGTACATTTATATTTTTTCGTACTTGTGTAACCATCGTAACCAATCACCTGTGGCCTTGGGCATACAACTAGGCTATAAGAATAGTTGGTTGGGGAATTGGTTCAATTTCAACAACGGTTGTCTATGGAAAACACAAATGAAACAAACAACACCCCCTTTTTTATATGTTAAAAATTCATAAGTAAGCAAATAGAATGAAATATTGATGATCTCTCTTAGGCGAGATGAATGACCCAACGAACTAGAAATAACCCCTTGATCTCTTTTCCTAGTAACTACAACCTTAAGACCCCAACTTATCATAAAAATCATAAATCAAATGTTGTTCCATTCTAAATGTAGTAATTCAAGTTAGTTGTGTCATTCTAAGTGTAGTAATTCAATTTGGCCTCTCAATTTATAGGGTTCAAACTCTTAGTATTTTTCTTAAAATCCTAAGTTTGCTTTTAGTAGTAGAAAATCATTATTCCTTTAATATATATATATATATGGATGATTGAGATTGTAAATGATAAAGATATAATATTGATGACCAAATTCGTAGAATTAGAAATCAAGCAAGAATTTATAATAGGATTTTGTTAAAAAAATAAAATAATAATATGAACTTCTTCTAAATATATGATACATACATTATGATATGTTAATCAACGTGTTATGTTTTTATTTTGCCAAGGAAATACTCACAAAAAAATTCCTAAACATTTCTTCGCATTCATAGAGAGTACATATCACAAACTTGTTAGTGCAAATTATGGTGCTTGATTTTGCAAGGACATTGAATGAGACATGCAATAGAGTTAGCCAACCTAGGTAATTGACCCCGATACATTTTGCATGAAGTTCAAATCCCTCAACCACTCAAGCTAGCATAAGTCTAAGCTCATCAATATACTATCTATATGATCTAAATATTATGTTTATCCAAATTAATATGTATGTAATTAAAATAACTATATTTTAAATAAAATCAAGAACTTAAAACCATTTATTTATTCATCATCATATTAAAAAATTTGTAATCTAAATCAAAAAAATCTTAATTAATGAACCCCTCTCTCTTTCTTTAGATGCTCTATTAAAACTATCCTTATTCCAAAACCGCCTCTTCTCATTCATTCTCAAGGCCTCGGAGGAATCGAGTCATGTTACCTACTCCATTCATGTAGGGGTTCGAGAGTGGGGAGAGGTCGGTGACCGAATCCACGACTAGTTCAGAGGGAGCAGAAGGTATGACTAAGTGGGTAAGAGGGGGGGGGGAACCTTCCTTAGGAGGGTGAGCATCCATGGGGATCGATGGAGGAGGAATGTCCGAAATGTAGTGGGTGGAGACAGCATGAGGAGTGCTCGGGGGCTCCCTTCCCCGAGCCCAATACCAAGCTACACCCCTCCTTGGCTTGCCCTTGGGTCTTGGCATGTAGAGAAGGAGGGTCAGCCAACTCCAGTGTGTGTTGTGATCACTAGATAGCTTCAAAACGCCAAAGTGGGGAATGCACCAGAGAAGTGTAGCAGAGCGGAGGAAGGAAATGTCCTCAGGGAGGTCGTGATGAAGGAAATGAGCCATCGAGCATGATAGAGGGGAAGACATCTCTGCCGACTGTAAATGAGGTGACATGGAGGGCTCGTCGTGCACTACAATGAAGACTTGAAAGTTTTGAATCGTGTGGGTTGTGCGGTTCTCGTGTGGGAGAAAAGGTGACAGTGGTGCATTTGCATGCTAGCAAGGGTGTGAGGGAGGATGTGATGTTAAACCACCTCTTGTTACCACGTACCCTGACTGCATGGCTCTAGACTGTGTAGAATCCATCAAATCAAGTGGGCACCCCATCAGGGGTATCTGCAAATATATTCAATCAAATGTCTTATGCTTGTTTTTATATTAGATGGAATTTTTATTTATGTTTCAAAAACAAAAACTTTATTTTCTTAACTTTTATATGTGTATATATGTTTACCTACATAGATTTATGGAATCTATTACTTTTAGTTATCTTTGATGAAGATTCATACAGGGGAATTACATATCTCTTAGAAATAAATTAAAGACAAAAAAAATAAATGAATGAGTGTATATACCTGTTACACAATGTAATGCCAAATTTATCAGAAACTTGATACTATTATACAAATAGAGTGTAACTTTGTTAGAGACCTAACCTCCCTAACCCCTCACGTAGGTAGAATAATATATTTTCCATGTAATAAATGTCAATATTAATAAAGCCTAGTAATAAGGAATAATAAGTTAAATGTAGGAAGACCTAATAGAAACCTCCGCTTATAGAAGATCTTCCTGTAATTATTTTTTTTGGTAGATAGATTTAGTATAAATAGGGGTTGAGGGAAGAGAAGTTTTTTCTTGAAAATAATTGTAATAGACACTCCTCTGCTAGAGGTTTCCCCCTCAAAGAGGCAAGTGAATATTTTTTTTTGTTTTTTTTTGCTGGGGGAATCAACAACTCGCGGTTCTCGTACTCGCGTGACATGGGGTCGATACTCGGTGGATACCACTGTAATCCCAGGTGCATCCACGTAGCCCACATGAATGGCACATAGGTTAGTTGGGGTGAGGATCAAACTTGAGACCCCCATTTACAAATTTCCTTCCATATACATGACACTTGCCAATCGGTCTACAACCCTGCGGGTTAGAGGCAAGTGAACATTGTTTTCTATCAATAAAGGTATTATTTTGGTGTTTTGGTTTCATCTATTGTGTTGTTCCACTGTTATTCTCTACAATATTTATGTTTTCAACTATTATAATAGATATGGTACCTTACAAGTGGTATCATGACTCTTTCATTGGTAGAAAATTTTGGGTTAATGTTTTTCAGGGTAGAGACGTATTCCGATGTCTTAAATCTATAGAGATTTTTCATTCAGTGCATAAATCCACAGTAGGGGAAGCATACACGTAGGAACTACAAGTGGTACTTAAGCACACATTGTTGGCCACCATTGTAACCCTTGTTGGTACCCCTTTGAGAGTTATCACATCAAACAACACCTATATATGGATCGACCTAGATATCCTAATGCCCTATGTAGACAAATTGATCGGCCTAGTGACTGTTATAGTTCCATCGAGAACAACACTTGGGTAGTCGCATAGTATGGCTAAGGGCACAGTCTAGCCCCTTTAGTTAGTGACCTAAGATATTGGACCGAGTACTATTGTTGGACCCCACATGTATATTAGAGAGCTATAGCACAGGGAAAACCCTTGTCTGTAGAAACCCTGAATACCCTAACCCTTGGGACGGAAATAGAAACAGAACATACAAGATTTATTGTTGCGGAACTTTACCTCCTACATTCTGGTTGCAAAATTACTACACATTTTTTCCTATTAAGAATTTGGTCCTTTCAACACAACAATATTCTTTAGATCAGAATATAACTCTGCAGGAGTTAAAAAAAAAATTATAGATCCTTCCTGCACCATTATTTAATCCCTATCCCATTGGATTCCTCTCTTCACCCTGATCATAGTCATACCTATCCTTTTTCAAAAGTTTTTTTTTCATGGACTTGACCCCCTTCTGAACTAATTATTTGGGACTTACCCCATTGGATTCCCCTCGTCACTTTGATCGTCGTGATACCCTTCACCCATAACCCATTTTATGTGTGGTCCCACCCTCCCCTTTCTGGTTCCCCCTTAATCATGGCCCACACTCGCATCCAAGACCTTGAATCTCCCCTCAATACCTTATCTTCTGATTTCGTAGAGGCCTAGAAGGAAGTATGAAACCTGAATGCTAATATTACAACCATCAAAAACAAAATACATTCCATCATAGAATAAAAAATGGAAACCCTGAAACAAGACCTTTATACCTAGCTTGAATCCTTTTCTGGCCAGATCTGCACCAAGCTGAATATCACTGGAGACCTTACCTCCTCTGACCCACCTTTGCACCTCGAAGGTGAAACTTCCTCTGATTCCTAGAATTTTTAGCCCCATCACTTTCAGTGTGACCTACGCCTTCCACAAATGGATGTGAACTAATATGATGGCTCAGATCCCACTGGTTGGGTAACTCACATGGAACACTATTTCTCTTTGTATGGAATTACAAATGATTTGGAAAAACTCTAGTATGGTTTTCTTCATTTATATCAAGAACGTTGGCAACGGTGGAAATGGAGAAAAAATTCCCTCCAAGGGTATGTGGCTTGGACACAATTTTTTGCAGAGCTTTATGAATGCTTTGACACTGACACCCACCATTTAGGCTATTTGACAAAGTTGAAAAAATTTGTCACAGTGGAATAATTTATAGTTGATTTTGAGCGATTGGGTTTCTGCATAGACGACATGTTTGATGCTTTTTTCTAAGAATTCTTTATCATTGACCTCAAGGATGAGATATGTTCTCATGTCCTCATGGATCTCCCACAGAGTTGGGTGGAAGCTACTAAAATATATAAGGAATCACAATAGGTTGTCTCTTCTCAAACCATAGAACCCTCCTTTATTCCTCACCCTAAACCAGTCACTCTCGCTCCTCCTTCCACTCCACTAAAGATCCAAAAATTGACCCAAGTAGAAATGGTTGAATGCCAACTCAAGGTCCTTTGTTATAATTGTAATGACAACTATTTTCCTGGGCATAACTGTAAGGAACAAAATATTTTTATGGCCATATCTGAGGATGTTTCTGAAGAAGAGGTCTAGGCTCCCCATGTGGTCGAGTCACCTAAGCCCACTGACCTGACTCCACCCTCAGACCCCCCATAAGTTGAACCAGTCATTTCCCTTAATGCTCTCACTAGTTTCTCTACTCCCCAAACCCTCAATATATTTGGTTACATTAAGCATTGGAAGGTCATCATCCGCATTGATAGTGGCAACACCCATAATTTTATTGATCACCGCATTTCCAAAGACACTAATTGCTATATTCGAGCAGTCAACAACTTTCAAATCATGATTTCCAATGGTAGGTCCATGAAATGTGAGGGGAGTTGTGAAAATGTGTGTCTCCAAATATGTTAGTACCACATGAAATTTCATATGTTTTTTATCGACATGGGTGGTTGTGACATTGTGTTGGGTTTTGAATGGTTAAGGACTCTGGCCCCCATTCTCTTGGATTTTAAGGAATTAGCCATGCAATTCAACCGGGAGGTCCAATAGTATAAGTTCCAAGGAGTCAACATAGGTTCCCATAAGATCATCAATTCCCATCACATGGAAAATCTCCTCAAAAAAGGTCATTCTGACATTATTTCACAACTCCATTCCATTCACGCCACTGAGACACCATATGTGCCTCTTGACCTCCAATCCATCCTCTCAAAACATAAAGTCTTGTTTTCCACTCCCCATGGACTTCCTCCTTCCCGTGGTGTTCATGATTATTCCATTCCCATTGTCCCCATCAACCTTCCTCCCAATTTTCATCCCTATCGTCATTTATTTTCCTAGAAAAATGAAATTGAGAAAATTGTACAAGAATTTCTTGTAGAAAGCATTTTTAGTTCTAGTACTATCCCCTATTCTTCTCTTTTGGTCATGGTACTTAAGAAAGAAGGCTCTTGCCACATGTGTCCTGACTTTCTCTCCCTCAACAAACCCACCATCAAAGAAAAATTCCAATTCTTCTCATTAATGATCTCTTGGATGAGTTAATTGGTGCCTAGTTCTTTACTAAACTTGATCTTCATTCTCATTACCACCAGATACGTATGGAAGAGGTAGACATTCCTAAGATTTCATTTCAAAATCATGAGTGTCACTGTGATTTCTTGGTCATGCCCTTTGGCTTGTGTGATTCTCCCTCCACTTTCCAAAGCTTCATGAATCGTGTCTTTCATCCTTTTCTCCGTCATTTTTTCTTAGTTTTCTTTGATGATACTCTAATCTATAGTAAAACCCGGATAGTCCATATTTCTCATTTGGATCGAGTTCTTCATCTACTCTCTCGACACCAACTTTTCCTAAAACAATATGAATGTGCTTTTGGAGCCTCAAAAGTCGAGTACTTGGGTCATATTGTTGGCAAGGAGGGTGGCAAGGTGGATACTAAGAAAATTGAAGCTATGGAAGATTGGCATCACCCTAAGACTCAAAATCTTGCATGATTTTCTGGGTTTAACAAGCTATTATCATAAGTTTGTTAAGAATTATGGAAAGATTGTGGTGCCTCTTACTACTCTCCTTAAAAATAATTCTTTCACTTGGACTCCAACAACTAATCATTCCTTTCAATCCTTGAAGGTTTCTATGTGCACCACTCCTGTCTTGTCCATTCCTAACTTCGCAAAGACCTTTGTCCTAGAATGTGATGGTTCCAGGAGAGGAGTTGGAGCAGTCCGTATGCAAGATGTACAGTCTTTGGCCTTTACCGACAAACAATTATCATAGCAAATTTTGGGCCAATCAATCTATCAAAAGGAAATTTTGGCTATTCTTCATGCAATGGATCTTTGGTGCCCTTATATATTGGGGAAATGCTTCTAAATTAAGACAAATCATCAGAGCCTCAAGTATTTTATGGATCAATGTCTTTCATCCCCAGAGCAATAAAATTGGTGACTAAGATATTTGGATATGATTATGAGATCATTTACAGAAAGACAAAGACAATGTGGTTGTTGATGCTATTTCAAGAAAATATGAAGATGAAGGGTCCATTTTTTCCCTCTCCTTCATTGTACTAGATTGGCTCCAAGTTCTTCTCCAAGAATGGATGTAAGATCCCAAAATCTCATGTCTGATCCAAAAATTGCAAGACAATTCTCTAGTTTCCCTAGGGTACTCTTAGCACAATTATGATCGTCGCTACAAAAACCATTTGTATTTAAGTAAACAGACACAACTTAAATCCATGATGCTTTTTGAGCTTCATGCTACACCCACATCTAGGCACTTAGGGCTTACCAAAACCTATGACAGGGTCAAACGCTCTTTTTTCTAGTATGGTATGAAATAACACATTCACACTTTTGTAGAAGAATGTGATGTTTGTCAATGAAGAAAGGGAGAAATAGTCAAATCCCCATAAACACTACATCTGCTCTCTATTCCACCCACTATTTGGAGGAATATCTCTATGGATATCATTGTTGGTTTACCTAAATCGGGAAATAATTCAGTCATCATGGTGGTAGTTGATTCTCTTTCCAAGTATGATCATTTATGTGCTCTTCAACACCCATTTACTGCCTCCACTTTGGATCAATGTTTCATGGATCATATCTTCAATCTCCATGGCATGCATCATTCTATTGTTTCTACGAGAGATCCCACTTTCACCAACAATTTTTGGCAAGAACTGTTTAGGCTACAGGGAACCCAATTGCCTCTCAACACTGCCTATCATCCAAGAATGATGGTCAAACTGAATTTGTAAACAAGTGTTTGGAAACATATTTGAGGATTTTTTCATCTGAAAGGAAAAATCAGCGGGCTCAATGGTTACCCCTAGTTGAATGGTGGTACAACACTTCTTTCCATACAACTACTCACATGACTCCTTTTGAAGAAGTATATCGAAAAAATTCACCTCTAGTTCTCTCATATATGACATGCATCTTGAAGGTCTAGGTGGTTGACCAAACTCTTACAGTTCGAGACGATATTCTTCATACCCTCAAAGAGAATTTCTTCATGGCTCAGAATCGCATGAAGCAACAAGAATATCAAGGTCGGTCAGAACGTCAATTTGTTGAATGGGACCAAGTGTTTCCTCGACAACAACCTTATAAGTAGACTTCACTCAAGGATAAATTTTATGGTCCTTATACAATTCTCAAGTGCATGGAATAGGTGGCATATCATTTAGTTTTACCAATTCATTCTAAGATCCATATTGTTTTTCATGTTTTTGACTTAAAGAAGGTGATTACAACTAAGTTCCCAACTTAAACCAGTCTTCCTGAGTTGAATCAAGAAGGCTCCATCTAGTTGCAGCCACAAGCAGTCTTGCACCAACGTGAGCGTCGTCTCTGTCAGTGCACCATCAAGGAACTTTTAGTACAGTGGAAAGATACAACTCCAACAAATGCCACTTGGGAGCCAACTACCATTATGCAACAATTTCATCATCTCAAACCTTAAGGGAAAGGTTTTTTTTGAAGAGGGAGAGCATGTTAGGGACTTAACCTCCCTAACCCCTCATGTAGGTAGAATAATATATTTTCCATGTAATAAAGGCCAATATTAATAAGTTCTACTAATAAGGAAGAATAAGTCAAATGTAAGAAGACCTAATAGAAGATTCTGCTTTTAGAAGATATTCCTCTAGATTGTTCTTTTATTAGATATATTTATTATAAATAGGATTCGAGGGCATGAGAAGTTTTGTCTTGAGAATTATTGTAATAGAGCACTACTCAATTGGAGGTTTCCCCCTCGAAGAGGCAAGTGAACATTGTTTCCTATCAATAAAGGTATTATTTTGGTATTGTGGTTTCATCTATTGTGTTGTTCCGCTATTATTCTCTGCAATATTTCTATTTTCAACTACTATAATAGATATATTACCTTACAAACTTAAAATAGAATTGTATCAGACTACTAAAAAAGTTCCCCATGATAAGTAATTGAATTTATTTATGTGCAATATAGAATTAATGAAATAGAATGGCCTTAAAAGTATAAGTTTAACTATGGTAGGGATATTATGTCCATCAATTCCATGGTTTATTACGGAATCTCATCATGGTATCTATTCCATAGAGTATTAGGGTATTTATACACATTTATAGAAGAAATGAAAAATTTCTCCAACCCTTAGATAACTAAAGGGTAACTCAAAGTTGAACTATAACATGATACTAAATAATTTATCCTTGGACAATGTTAAAAAGGGAAGGGATAGTTTTTTTTTTCGTGCGATTTAGAATTGGTGAATGTATGTAAGAGTGTAAAGTTAAGGATGATCATGGGCTAAGATGTCCATTAATATCACGGAGTATTAGGGTGTATATTAGAGAAATCTCCATGAAATTATACATAGTTAATGAAGCATAATGATTTTTAGAAAAAAATATTATTAATGGAATGAGATATGCTACAATTCAAACAAAACAATTTCTTTTGGAAATTATTCTAAAATTCAACAATTAATAATCTCCATGAAATTATCCACATTTAATAAATCATATGAATAATAAATCATATGAAATTATTCATAGTTAATAAATCATAGTGATTTTAGAACCAGATATTAATAATGGAATGAGATATAATATAATTTAAACAAAACCATTTCTTTTAAAAAATATTCTAAAAATGTTAATGAAATCCATTATTTTTCAAATCCTAATTTAATTCATGGTTGGAGATTTTCTTCATCCACTAACAAAAAACACTAAAAACATTACTAAATAACCTACATAATAATTCATAATAAATTAAATATCACAATTTATTAATATTGCAATATTGAATTTAACAACAATTAACCAAAAAAATGTTGAAAATGTTATTGAATAACCTACACAATAATTCGAAATTTGCGGGGACAAAAAATTCATCCATGTTAAAGGTTGGTGTGGCTCACATTGAATGCGATCTCTGGGTGATTTTGACGTTTTAGATGCTCGTAAATCACGATTTCTCAACCACAGACTAGTCCCACAAATCATGAACAAACTAACAAATAAAATAAAAACCTACACAATAATTCATAATAAATTAAATATCACAATTTATTAATATTACAATATTAAATTTAACAACAATGATAAAAAAATACACCCAATGAAAAATATCAAAATACAAACATCATTTAAAAAAAATTGCAATTTTCAGATGAAATTTCTCAAATACCAACTCAATGGAAAATGCTCACAAATCTAAACAAATTTCTAATAAGTCTTATTTATCTACATCTCTTCATAATAATCAACGCAAGCTATCGGGTGATAGAAATCATACCAACTCAATGGTAAATGGTCACAGATCCAAACAAATTTCTAGTATTTCCTCCTTATCTGCATCTTCCATAATAATCAAGGCGAGCTCTAAGCTGAGAGAAATCATAGAGGAGCAACCAAAAAAATACTATTATAGTAAAAGTAGAAACATAAATAAAAATACAAGAGGTAATTTTATGCATAATATAAAATCCATCAACAATAAGTGGATGTCTCTATAGTATTATTATTTCTTTTCGAGGGAATTTTTTAATATTAGTAGAAATCATATCATATACAATTAGTACATACACTTGAAAATCATACTACAAGGGAATTAATAAGTGAAAATGGCATGGCATGTGGGAAAAATATTTAAAAAAAATATATTAAATAAAAAATAGAGTAAAAAATTAAAACCATTTAATAATTATAAGAGTAAAATTATAAGGTCTAAAGGGGTTGGATTTAATGGTGGAAAGGGAGAGTTTTTTCATCATTGAGAAGGGTTCAATTTTTGTGAGGGTTTTATCTGGAGCCATTGGGGCACCTTGAGGTAGTGGTTTAACGTGTGGTTGCACCCAAAGACACTATATTAAATGGTATCATGACTCGTGCACACATAAGTGCATCAAATTCCACCCTCATGTCCTTCAAATTTTAGGTCTTGGATGGGGTTCCACGTAGCATAAGGAGGCCACACAACCCTCTCATGATTTCTGCCATAAATATGGCTAGTCATCATCCCTCACCTCAGTCTTGAATGGAGGGAGAAATTAATTACTTGCAGAGGAAGGGAGGACAACTCCCTCACGTCAGGTTAATGGTGGTCTTGTTGATTAATGGTAGGAGGCGGGTGACTACGACAATAATATCCGCCCCTTGGATATCTCTCCCACTCAGCCCTGGCTTGCACTATTTTTCCTTCTAGCTCTGTCACCTTGCTCGCTCTGAGAATTGGGTTATTTCGCAGTGAGCTCTCCTAGCTGTAATTGAGTGGATTCTTTGCCCCACTGGCTCATCCATGTCGAGATAGAGAGGAAAGACGAGATGTGGACCTTCTTGGTATAGTTATGCTACCCGACAGAGATACTTGCATCAACTAGAATGGGCCCCATCCATTTCCATGGCTCACTGCACCACGAGGCCACGAACTCCACCAATGGCCTACATCGAGGAGGAATTCCCAGAGGAACCTATCCAGGTTCCATAAGAATACCTCCTCTACATGGTCTTGGATGATTCCTTGTGCCCCAACACCAACAAATCTAATACAGGTACTCACACTGCCATGGAAGGTGTCGCGCACGTTGTTCAAGAGGAATTCAAGGAGAAACTCCTCCACACAGCTCCAGGCGCTTAACTCCAAGACAACACCAGTGAAGAGGATGCAGGAGCTCTAGCGGACAGGGATGGAGCCAACGACACTACGCAGGAGAACTTCCCCATCTTGCCTCCTCCACCGCTGAATGCAATTCCATAATTTGACCCAGCTCCCTCTAGTCTTGTAACACCCTGTTTCCCCCAAATTTGTAATTAATCCTAATACAAGAATTACCATGCTAAAGCATGATGAAAATGTAAATAACACTATGAATTTATATTACAGAACTGCTGAGA
>JZKD02S1833336.1:53051-103992 GCA_000966675.3 Picea glauca
GGACAGGTGTCACTCCACGCCATCATAAGGAGTGTGGGCCAAAGGCGTCGGAACAAAGGACAAATGTCGGAAGATCAAGCTTGGCCGTGAGTTCACGCCAGGTGGCATCGGGGATTGGGGAATCGGAATATGCGAAGGCATGTGCATCGCGACATCATAAACCCCGAAATCCCGATGGGTAGTTATAGAGTGGTGGACATACGGTAGAAGGTCACATGAGAACAGAGCTAGCCTAGAGAGCCAATGCGCTAAGAGCACCTCGGGGATCGGAGGATCGGGAGTTCCGAGTACATGTACACCTCGACACCACAAACTCCGAAACCCTGACGAGAAGCTGTCGGATGGTCATATAGAAACCGGTCATGTGGATCCAAGGCTTAGCTAAGTGGGGTTGAGGCAACCAAGGAGTGAATAAGAGATCGGCGATCGATGATTGAAGTTGTCAAGACATCATGGGTGTCAAAACCCTGATAGAAGCAACCCCAAATCCCGACATTAAACCAGGTATTCGACATTTTGCTAATATAGGCTTCTGGGGATTTCACAATTGTGGGAGATTAACCCAAAAATTTTAAATTATGATAGTGGATGTGTTACAAGTCTCTTCAGCCCAGAGTAGTTAGAGCTCATTTTCAATCTCAGAAGATACATGGTGCACCAGCTTCATCGGGACACCATCATCAATAAGAAGATTGATATGATATTCGACGCATTCTTGAATGCACTATCCAAGAAGCGATGCCCGACCTGTGCGCAACCCTTCGTGCTACAGCCCAGCGACGACACTCTCCCTGGAGCTTCTGACGATAGATCCCATGGTGCCAATGATTAGTTTCTTGTTATTTTGCACTAGTACGCTTCATAATTCCTGTCTATTTTTCTTTTTTCAGAAGTTGTTAATTTGTTCTAGCTTGCAAAGACAACTCTGTTAGGACAATCATCCACCACCTGCTCTAGTTTCCAATTGGCAGAGCAAGTAGCGGATGGCTTTTTGTCCAAAAGTATAATAGGCAACCACATGTTCTAGTTTCCACTAGTTTATCGAAACAGGCGGCAGACCAATGACATATGTCTTTTTTGTACAGTAACACTACAATAATAAGATTTACCCTTTTTTTTATTTACAAAAAAAATAATAGAATTATAAGTTATATATAAAAAAGATATCATGAATATTATTATCATCTACTAATTAATGATTTGATAATTTAAAACCTAAATTATTAAGATATAGATATGAATCTAGATCTGGATTCACCAAATTTTAAAATACAAGGATCCAAATATGATGGAAAAACAACAAGTATAAAAAAAATATAACAATATTTTTATAATAAAGAAAAATAGAGATACGAATTAAAAACATGTAAGAGATAGAAGACTAGAACGATAAGTTATATCCAAAAAAAGAGAGCTCGCGTGCATATTATTAGCCATCCATGCACCATAAGTTGTAACTGAATAATTTATAATCACCATTTATAACTTAATATAAATAATTTATAACATCATTTATAATTGATCATTTTGAAGACTATTTCAACATAAACATGAAATGGGTCATAGCAAAATTTTGTGAGCCACATCCAACATATCCATATCAACTTTGAATAAAGTGGTTTTCTTGAAGTCTAGAAAAACGTTAAGGATAGCACATAACGTTAAGGATAACACATAAGGGTAAATCAAACCTTAACAACAAAACCTTGACCATAATGATAGATTAAACCTTTAGAATATACCTTAATATATAAAACCTTGATAGTGGATGTTGGAATAAGGATGCATTAAACCTTGACTAGGAATGGGTTTTAAGGTTTTGGACTTTAAGAGTTTAGGGTTTTGAAAATTTTTCATTAAAAAACAATTTTTAGAAAATCGGTGGTTAAAAAAGAATTGGAAGTTTTGGGATCTGTTTCAAAATTTTAAGATTTGTTTCATTTCTAAGGGATCCATTTCATAGGCTCATTTCATAGGTTCAATCCTTATTTTTTTCTATAAGGAATATGATTCCATGATGGATGCTAAACATTTAAACTAAATTCATGAATAAAAAAATCAAACACACTGGGGTGATGGAATCAATAAGATAAAGATAAATTACATGATTACTTACAAGACTCTTGGCACAAGTTTCATAGGGACCCGAAATTTTAGAGGGTGATTAAAGGACATGATAATAAATTGTTTAAAAATTCATAAAGTTCAACTTCTAAGACTCTTGTGAGTTAAATGGCATGCCAAGAAAAATTTATCTATAATTAAGGTATTGAACACCAATCTCTATCAGTATATGAAATATATATGAACTCCTTACAATTTCCATGTGATAGTAGTTCACATCAATGATTTTGGCCACATTTTGAGTAACTATTGTTGTGATATTGTTGTGATGTTTCATAGGTTATAAAATCTAAGTAGTAGTTCTTACAATCCATGGTCCCAACAAGCTTAGAAAGATGAGACTTAACTGAACACTTTACCTTTTCTCTAATATTTGCCCCACCCCCACCATCATATATGAGGTGGGGGTGGGGAAAATATTAGAAAAAATGTAAATACATTTTCTCTAATATTTTCCCCATCCCCACCCTCACCCTCACCCTCGTATATGAGGGTGGGTACATTTTCTCTAATATTTTCCCCACCCCATGCCACCCTCATATATGAGAGTAGGGGTAGGGAAAATATTAGAAAAAATGTAAATCTTACAAATCTTTTCATAGCAATAAATTCCAAATTACCATTTAAAAATTAAAATATATATTTTTTGGGAAAATGTTTGAATATTTGGTTGTTACCAAATATGTTAATTATTTTTCTTATTGAATGATTCTGTGTACAACATATAAGGATTACTATACTCTATCTAACACTCCTAAATTTCACATCATAGCTTCATATCTTGCATAACCTTCATTTCCTTACCTTGTTTCTTATATTTGTGGTATGGTTTATCAAACTCTTGGCCCCAATAATCTACTAGTTGAAGAAACACAATAGGATAAAACAATGACCATGTAGAATTATCATTAACACTCTTCATAAGCATATCTAGAATCCATAAACCATAGAAAAAAATACCTACCTTATTTTCTTCCATCCTATAGTTATTTCTCAAATCCAAAAAGTTAGAAATGCCATCATGATTCCATGAGTCCAAGTATACAAAGAACCCTTTCTCTTTCTTCGCACAATCAACATGTCAAGCTATACAGACACACACAAAACTGGCACAACACCATTTTATGTGTCATTCTTTCCTTGTATGTAGATATTTGTTGAACAAAATTATGGATTAAAACTCCAATACCTCCTAGACTACTTTGCTAATTTGAGGGTATCATAAATACCTTAAAACAATGAAGGAAGTAAATACCTAATTGAGGCTTTGGATTTCCAACATTAAATATAGAGATTGCATAGAATCATGTATAGCTATCAAAAGTTCCACATCCCATGGAAAAGATATTTAGGATCTTCTACTTAAAATTTAGGCTAGAAATAATTTGCAGTTCCATCTAGCACCTCAAATAGAGGAAATAAATATGTGTTTTCTTCTTTCAA
The DNA here is from genome assembly GCA_000966675.3 of Picea glauca. Taxonomy (NCBI): domain Eukaryota; kingdom Viridiplantae; phylum Streptophyta; class Pinopsida; order Pinales; family Pinaceae; genus Picea; species Picea glauca. The sequence goes on from JZKD02S1833336.1 coordinate 56,619, forward strand.
ACATCAAATATGTTGAAGGTGGTCAATAAATACTTGGTTGACATTTTTCATTTTTTTTCAATAAAATTTATAAAAGACCAAAATAAATCATAAAAATATGAATGAAAAAATAAATCATTATGAAAGTTAACTCATAACTCATAATTGTTGAAAATACTCATTATAATAATAATTATTTTATTTTAATTGATATTTGTCACCCTCATGCTAAGGAAAAACCTAACTTTTGATTTTTCATCCATACAAAATATTTGGATTAGTAAAAAATGTAGTTAATAACCTTCAACATGAAAAGAAATCCATGTCTCTGTCATGTTATTTCATCTCAAAAACCATTTGATTTGAGATAGGACACATCTTAATTGTTCATATATAATAATTAACCCCTTTTATTTGAGATAGGATACATCTTAAATGTTCATATATAATAATTAGTGATATACATTTTTAATAGTATTAATCAATATTCATAGTTGATAATAACAATGATAGATTTTAATCTTATTCTTAAAAAATTAAAAGAAAAAATAGAAAATGTGCAAATTAGCATGAAGTTATACCATTTCTATGTGATTAATAAAACATTTTTTCCAAGTTAATTGTTGCTCGTTCCATCTAACTATTAATCGTAAAATAATGGTACAAGGTCTCAATAAACTAGGCACTTAAATTATAAAATACAATATTTTAATATTTTAACTAGTCAAAGATAAAAGGGCCAATGCATAAAATCAATGCATAAAATCAAATCAATAGAAGAAATCTATATTGCATTTAAAATTATTTAAAATTATTGATATTTTCATCCTTTAAAGCAACATCAAATTCTTAGGAGCATCAATATGCAATATATTATTACAATTGATTTAAGGGCATAGTCAAGAGAAAAAACGCTAAATTATAAAAAGCAGTTTATACAAAATATAATTTTATGTAATATTTCAATTATAAAAGTAGTTTATATAAATTATAATTTTATGTAACATTGTTAGTTTTATAATTTTATGTAACGTTGTTAGTTTGGTCCCGATGCATAAAATTAATAGAAAAAATTATATTGCATCGAAAATTCTTGAAATTTTCATTATTTAAAGTCACATCAAATTCTTAGGAGCATAAGTATACAATATATTATTAAAAGTGATCTAATTTATTCATGCACATTAATTCAAGAGGGCATAGTCAAGGACAACAAAAAAAAATCACTCAAAATAGTTTATACAAATTATAATTTTATGTAACATTTCAATTATAAAATTAGTCTATATAAATTATAATTTATATAACATTGTTAGTTTTATAAAATAATTTATATAACATTGTTAGTTTTATAATTTTATGTAACATTGTTATAAAAAGTTTAAATATTTTCACACAAATATAAAAGTAGTGGATATAAATTATAATTTTGTGTAATATTGGTAGTTTGAAAACATAAAACTTAAATATAAATTTTCATGTAACATTGTTAATTTGACCAATAAGTTACACAATAATTTTGTGTAATATTGGTAGTTTGAAAAACATAAAACTCAAATATTAATTTTATGTAACATTATTAGTTTGATTAATAAAAAGCTTAAATATTTTCACAAGTAATGTATACAAATTATAATTATGGGTAAAATTGGAAGTTTGGAAAATATAAAGCTTAAATATTAGAGATATAATTGAATTATTTTAATTAGATGAAATCACTATTACCCATTTGCAATATAAAAAACTACAAATTTTATCTAGAACATCAAAAATATTTATAAATTAATATTGAACACCCAAATAATGATGAACTCAATAAACAAAGAAATTTATTATAAAATGACAATGCTTAATAAAATGATAATGCTTAATAGTATTTATCAATATTAACATAACATTAATATCCCAAACCTAACTAAAGATAAATAATGATAAAAAATAAGATTGCATAACAAGATACATTACACCAATCTTACAATTTCAATGTTCTCCATTAAAATGCTAGTGCATCCATGAAGATTAATCTAGAATGTTCATGAAACATACCATAAAAGAGACAGAGACACTTTTTTTCTTATAATCACTGATAAAAAAAAAAAATTAAAAATGTGAACTAAAAGATATTTGGGAAAAGTTATTAAAATATTAAAATAATATATCCCTTGGAGAGGAAACTAGAAATAATGGATATGATTAGCAGAGGTTTTGGTGACGTTATTAAAATAATATATCCCTTAGAGAGGAAACTAGGAATAATCGATATGATAGCATAATTAAATATGGATTTCATCAAGTGTAAGGTCAAAAGAAACTAGATAGGACTTCTTTGAAATTATCTTCTATTTTGTTAAGTCATTATACAACTGACACAATTTGAAAATAAAGAAATCTAAATGTTTTAAATTCGAGTATGAAACATGATAGAAAAGTGAACTTGAATTTATCAAATAAAATTGTTACTCCAAAACTAAAAAAATTCTCTTAAGAGTACCTTAAATCTCTACATAAAAATCGAAGCATGAAAAAACATGAAAATGGAAGAACATAAATGATCAATAACAATATTGCTATAATATATTATGAATTGCGTTGATTATCAAGAAACCATTAACAAATTTTATTGTGATAACACTCCAACTCCGTGTGGGACCATTAACAAAGTACTTGATGAAAGTATACCTCTTATATAACAATTACATTATAGAGAAGTTATGAAACTACTTCATGATAGTATACCTCTTATATAAACAATTTCAATGAAACTATCTTTCGAATTGAGAATAAAAAACTATACCTTCTCTAAAGGACTCGTATGGATATTTTTGTGATCACAATAATTGTGTTACATGTAATATGGAAATACAACAATATCTAATGGAAAAGATGGAAAATTTGACATCTTATTTTGATAACCATGAACAATATTTGAAATGTTTAGCCATAGAGCCTAACAAAAGAAATTTTATCAATCATCAATAAACGAAATGCTATCAATCATAAACGTACGTTTCACAAGTGATGAAGACCCACTCTTTTTACAAGGGTTATTATTAGAGTCCAAGTTCAAAGGGTGGCAAAGGGTGTGATGGTTATTGGATAACACAAACATTGAGAATCATGAGTTTGAAAATACATATAGTGACATTTCCAAATACAACGTGTATTCAATGATTTAAATACCATGAAACCCTATACTTCTAAATTAATAAAAGAAAATAACATGAATATAGAGATTCCAACAACAACCTAGATTGCAGTTTTTATATTTGAATCCCTAGTGGGAAAAAATTAGTTGACATCTGACTTTGTCGGTGAAAAGTTTTGTCTTGTTCACAAGAAAAGGAGGAAATTATTGATTGATTGGGCTGGTTTTCATTGACGTCAGCGCTCGAAGAAAGTCCAGTAGCAAATTCTGGAAGCACAAAGGTTTGGGTAAAGGACCCAAGTTTGTTTTATGGATTATGGTATAAGTTTTGATATATTTGTAGGTAAGACTATTCTAGATGGATAGGACATGTCATGTCATTTCTGGTGGTATTTGGAACGTCACATAACTCCTCGCGGTTAGAGAATTATGGCCATGTGAAGTTGGATAACCCTCATGAGTCATGTGAAGCCCCAAAAGGTCAAAGTAGTCAAAGTGTTTGCAAAAGAAATTATTTAAATAATAAAGTTAATGGAGAACTACCTAAAATAAGGAAAGTGGAATGTTACATGAAAGTATAAATAAGAGACAAGGCTCTCTCATTTAATCACACGGATATCTTAGTGACTCAGAAAATAGAACCCAAGCAATCAAATAAATAAAGAAAGACAAACTAGGAAAACAATTTGTTCCCTGGTGGAGTCACCAATTTTTTTATCGGGTTAAATGGTAAGTGCAAACACAAATCAATCCCCCTAGATTCACCACAAAACTAGAACAAAACAAGGCATTACACTACTCTTTCCTTAGATTTCAATTATCAAATGAGAAATGGATCTAGAACATACCTTTTAAATATTGAAGATCCGACTTCGCCAATGCAATCCAAGCTCTTTCATGAGGCTTATGGAGAAATATATGCAAAAGAACACAATCCAATGAAGACAAGAATAACATAGTCTATTTGATATGAAACTATGTACGTGGTCAAGGAATCATACAATATGAACAAATAACATTCATATAGGAAATAAAAGTATATCTGTATTAAAGAATGTGGAAGAAAGATACAACCATATGTATTGATGTTGTCAGGTTCCTTCCAACAGTTCCTTGCTACCCACACACTTCTAATCCACAGATTTTGAGACTGTAGATTTGATAGCTACTCACAATCTATCTTGACAAAGAAAAGATCAAAGCCAATATACAAGCTCCAAAGAATCCAAGCTACAAAACCCAAGCTAAAGCCCAAGCCAAGCTTCCAATCTCAATCCAACTAACTTTCTCCATGAGAGCTTCTCTCCTTTTATAAGCTAAAGAGGATAAGGTGAGGAGGTTATGATGATCCCACTGAATCATGAAAGCGAGTAAGATCCAAACCGTTCGGAGGCCACCTCACCATAGAAGCTTCTCCTTCTAGAATCATCGAGAAGATGCATATTTTTCCCATGTATAGAAATCGTCACACCCTAGCTATAGTGCATCCTGCGATGACGTCGTAGTCTAGCTTTAGATCAACGTGAAATGATCATACATCATCGCACCCTGCGTATAGTGCAGCTTGCGACGATCTTCCTTAATAGGGTTTTTACAAAGGAAAATACAATTTCTTCTATGAGGAAACGTTCTTCTCCCTTATTTATTCAAGAATTTGGGCCACTAATCCTTATAAAGACAAATGATAGGTTTACATCGTTAACGGTCATAGGGATGACGAAAATAATGTGTAACAAAGAGCCCCCCAAAGTATGAAGTTAGAACAGAGTGATAACTTAAATACTTTGTCAAGTGTGTGTAGGGAATAAGGAACTGTCGGTCGGAAACCTGCCAACAAACAAGGAAATACAGTAAAATAATATATCATCACTGAGGTAGGCATTCCCATACTCATAATACAAATGACTCAAAGAATAAATGTAGACATGTGAAGATCCATGTCAAGTAATACAGGTCATGGCCACCAAACATACACTGTGGATCCATGCCATTATGACACAAAACTGAACATAGCCACCAAAAATACACTATGGATCTATGTGTTAAAGACTCAAATTTGAACATAGCCACGAGACATACACTGTGGATCTATGCAACAATACAATCTGAAAATACTCCAATGCAACCTGAATCTGTCAGGAAAGATCCAAGGTCTTCATCTCTACCACTCTATAGTACGAATCTAACCATGCAAATACATGTGCTGAAGTCGAAAATGGTATAAACCACTTGATTACCGGTCATTAATGAATATCGTTAACAAGTGCGAGGGAAATCACCATTAATGTCAATGAATCCCAAGGTACTCTAGTACAATGAAATGAATGTGAATTAATGAGTTGAATTCGAACACTTGGTGGAATCTCTTGATCAAGGGTCAATAATGAAAAAAAACTATTGAAAACGAGGAAACCTGCCATTGAGGCATGCAAGTTCCAAGGTACCAATTAGTTTCTAAGTCTAATTCTTGGATAATGATTTGAACTCGACAGGAAAAGACTCATCACAAGAGGGCCTTAATGTATCCCCCATCAATGACATGAAATAGGTAACAAGATTTAAGGTAGATTTGAGTAAAAAGTTATTTAGGACTGACTCAAGGATGGTCGACGCAATAGAAGGCTTAAAGACTATAGAAATGGCTGATGCAATAGAAGGATTTCTGGGTTGAACTTCTCTTTGAACATATTGACGACACGACAATTGTCTTGGAAACACTGACTCAACAACATGGATCACATACCAAAGGGTAATTTTATAAAGGAGTATGGTCAAGAGACAAGAAGATTTTCCAACCTAGACACAAAGCAACTGAAAGGGTGTCATGTTCAAAGGTGACTCTTCCATAGAATACAGGTTTAGATACATTTCTTTCCCAATATTTACCCCCGCCATTTTTGGCGCGTACCTCTTTAGTTTTACACAAGATTGAGGAGGATACCATATGCTTGAATTGTAAGCTCATCCTTCGGATGAGTCCCTCAGAGTGTGTTTAACGAACCCTAGGAAGGAGTGGTTTGGTCCCATATGGGTATTTCGATGCTTTTTTAGGGATTCCAAATAAAGAAAATTCAGGGGTTTTTCATTTTTAGAGAGTCTGAAAAACAGTTAAAGAAAACTCCAAAATGTCATTTTTCATAAAGTAGTCTGATGAGACCGAAAAAGAGATAATCTACCACTAAACAGTCATTTTCTTCAAATACTTTAACAAGCGTGAAAATAACAAGATCACTCGACAATATTTTCATGTTTAGAGAGTCTGAAAAGAGATTAAAGGGAACTCCAGGGGGTTCCTTTTTCGTATAACCTTTACGAGCTCGAAAAAGTGATAAAAGTTTACTCGGTTACATTCTCATGTATTTACGAGCATGAGAAAGAACAAAGACTAAGCTCATGATTGTTTTCATTTTTACGCAAGCTTAAAACAAAAAAAAAAACTATGCTTAGGATAGATTTTATTTTTTCACAATCTTAAAAACTAAACAAAACTATGCTTGGAATAGATTTTATTTTTACACAAGATTAAAAACTAACCAAAACTATGTTTGGTCCTGGTTTTATTTTTACATAATATTGAACTAGAGGAAACTATTCTTGAGGTAGGTGGTTTCATTTTTACACAAGATTGAACCATAGAAAACTATGATTGAGATTCCCAATGTATAACACATGCATGGTTAGTACTTACCCCCCATCATAAGAAGCTAGTGGCTTAACTTCAAAATAAAGTCTAGAGGCTATAAGAATTTCGCCCCAAGATTTGTTTCGTCCAACTGCAAAGGAGAATGAAATGAAGCTTCAAATACTAGACGAAGGACTTGACTCAAACATAGAGGGGGAAGTTGTTTCATTTTTTAACGATCTTGACACAGGAGAAGAACAATGCTCGAGAATCCAAGTTCAATCCCCAGACCTCTGTTTCATTTTTTAATGAGATTGAAACATAAACAAGAAGAATGCCCATAGGCCCTGTTTCATTTTTTAACAAGGTTTCTGCAGAGAAACAAAAAACTATCCTCACAAGCTTTGTTTCATTTTTTAATGAGGTTTCTACAGAGACGTGAAAACTATCCTCCCAGTTGCTTTCATTTAACAAGCTTGAAATCAGAAAATCATTCTCAAGGCTGGTTTCATTTTTTTAATGAGCTTGAAATCAAAAAACCATGCTCAAGGTTGGTTTCTTGATCATGGCTTCCAAGAGGACGATGATCTAGAAGGAAACCATGTCAGGGGACAAAACTCAATCATGGATTCCAAGAGATCTTCATTAGACGAAAGAAAAACACTATGGAAAGAAATCATCTTGAGGGTCGCGATAGGGGTAAGGAGGTCAGGTTCTAATAGCCCTACCGAAGAGATCACCATGTCAACTACCAGATCCAAGTCATAATAGATTGAGCATACAATGAGAGGCTCATCTACATCAACAACTAAAGGCATGGGAGACAATGCCACATAATTGACCCGTGGCAGGGGGAAAATCGACTGCATATACAAACCATTTAGGGAAGTCATTAAGTTGACGATCAAGTCAGGACCAACAAATGAAATTTGATCAATAGTCACAATTCTTCCATCTTGAGGGAAATATATCACACGAAAAAGAGTGGACACGATAGCTTTCATGGAATAGACATAATCTTTCCCAAGTAGTAAATTGAAATCCAAGGGGTCTTGGACTACCATGACATCAACAAAGAGAGTTTTTCCTCCCAAAGTTATGGGAAACTGAGGAAGGATCCATAAGCGGTGATTGGTTCTTCTGTTAAAAGCAAGCAGAGTATGGGTAACCGACACCAGCTTAGGATAACACAAAGCTTTCCAAGAAAGAGAGGAAAAAATACTAACGGATGAACCTTCGTCTATCAACATCTGAGGAACGTCTTGACCAAAAAATTGTACTATAATATTGAAAGGGATGTGAGAGGGAAGACGAGGTCTAGTTAGTACACCCCAATTAAAAAGGATGGCCTCATTACTTGGAGGGGGTTCTATGGGATAAGGAGGAAAGCCCCCTAGCATGGTTGATTTTGTATCAATGAGAAAAACGTGAGTAGTATCGGGTTTACTCTCTAGCAAGAGAATAGGGTCATCCAATGATGAGATCAAATCGACCACTTGATTCGCATTCACCAAGGGGAGAATGGGGTCGACGGGTGGAAACCGATCAACCGCTTAGGTTTCACTCTCTAATGAGAGTGGGATTGACCGAGGATGGGACTGGATCGACCACTTTGTCAACTGATTCAACTAAGGACGTGACCAGATTGACTACATGATCAACTAGACTGATCAACGAAGGGACCATATTGATCATTCCATCAACTACAGGTGAGTCGAGAGTAATCTTGCAATAAGAAAATGGAAATTGAGGTTGGGAAATAGTCATGTATTTTAGTAATTTAGAGGCTTCATCCATATGAGGGAAAAGGTGAGTTATATGACTCCCTTTGCATAACATACACGGGAACTTGACTCTACTTTTATTCTTCCCAACAGTATCTTGACTAGTTGACGAGAGTTCATCAACATCTTGTTCAGATTTTGATGACATGGGTTGGTGAGGGTGTGTAGACCATGCTTCTATAACGTTGGATAGACCAGGGAAATTATTAAGAATATGTCTACCCTTACAAATCCTGCAAGGGTACTTGGGCTTACGGGTTGTTTGGGTGATCTTGGCATCATCAACACTCCCAACATGATTATCAGTAACTAGTGGTTTTCCAACATGTCGGGCATTGGTTGGAAGTTTGGACCCTTTCTTGTTTTTCTTCTTCTTATTCTTCCTTTTCTTCTTCTTCATATCCACCAAGTTATTAGCTTTAGATATTTCACTAGGCAAAGAAGATGAAATGGAAGAAGACCTTACAAGTGAAGAAGGCGAAGAAGATCTTACCAGTGAAGAAGGTGAAGGATAAAAATGGGGTTGATGTTCTTGGGGGGAAGTTCTTACAACTGAAGCACTAGCTTCATTCATGATTACCTGAGTGGAAAAAAAAAACACCGACAATCCAATCGTGAGGCCTGGAAGGATCAAAGTAGCGATGTGAGGAGGACCAATGTTTCCGTAAGAAGGAAAAAAAAAAGGTTCCCCTGGAGTAGGGGTTCCTTCATTGGTCATTTCAGGAACTAACGCCGTTAAATAAATATCCAACCTAGAGTTTTATAGGGAAAACAAACAACACATGCTAAAAATCTAGGAAACAAATAAGAAAACAAAAGCTTCTTACAATGAACACACTAGTTGGTTATTAAATCCAACATCGCGAGGATGATGTAAGAAGGGGCTGAGATAGAGCGAGTGGAAAAGTTATGTTGACAAATTGCTTAACGAACTTACGCCTTGGTGAAATCTACCACACATAATCGTGGGTATACCCTCCAAGGAGCTTGAGTGAGTTTGGCCAACGTTAATTCCAAGTACCATGAAGACTTTCCCCTCTACAGTCACCTCATGTAAATAACCTAAAGAGAAATGCCACTAAGTTTACCAACTACAACAATGATGCCTGGGGAAACAGTTGATAGTCCGATCCATGTGCAAAGGCAAGGTATCTAGCCCGAAATCAACTCGAAAGGCTTCCACTCATAATTGTGGGTATACACCAAGACCAACAAAGCAGGGTGAGTAACTATGCTAGTCCTAATGCGACCTCGTGATTGATCCTTGTGTTAGAAGGGCTTCCCAGGACAAAATGTAGCAATTGGATTTAAACTCTCCCTATCACAAGATACTATGTTTGTTTGCATCTTTGGAAAGTCATCTTTCACATCTATTCCAAAGCTCTACAACTAATCTAATGCAGGTTTTCTACTAGAAAATATAAAAATGTCTAATCAATTTTTATAAGCGCTTTATTTTAAGGTTGTTGTTACTCAAAAGTAAAATGGCATGGACTAAATGATGTTTTGACCAACTCTAAATAATGCAAAGAAATGAGAATGAAAATATTTCACTTTGATGAAAGCTATATTACGAGAAGGAGAAAACATTTATCATTCCCATATGCACAATGTCCCAAAATTTTATTAAACTCATCAATATCAAGATTTTCAAAAAATGAACAAAAGAGACTGTACACCAATACACGATTCTTTCCCCCCTCGACCATGAGGGAGAATTTTTTTAGAATTCAAGACCCAAAATGCCAAAAATCATGCAATTTCACTACTTCAAATGCAAAGATGCCCCCAAAATAATATAAAGAAAGAAATTAAAACTTTTTGTTTCAAAGATATCTAAAAGCAATAGCAAATCGACATGAAACAAAGCAACCCAAACAATTTTCTCTTTTAACATGAACTATTCAATAAAAGAAAAAAAATTCTTTCACCAAACAATTCTAAAGAAAGAAACAATGCTTTGTAATCGAAAGACACTCAAGGCAAGAGATAAAATCTTTCAAAAGCAAACAAGATAAAAGAAAGAAAATATGGCTAAAAGCATATTGAAAGATGGTCAAAAATACTATAAAAAGACTATAATCAAACCCAAAAGTTCACCTCAAAACCATATCACAGATCCGAGTAAAGAAAACCCACCAAAAGCTAAAAATTTCCCAAATCATCGCAAGTTGTAAGACCAACACAGAGCGACGATCCTGGGTCATTGCAGGATAGAGAAAAAACACAGTGTGGTGTCACCGCACTGTGTAAAAAAGGCAAGATTCTTCACTCCTTGATCGTCGCACTATCCCTCAAAGAAGGGTGCGACGATCAAAGTAAAAATGGAAAAAATAAAAAAGCAAGAAGGTTTTTCCAGTGAATTTTAAAAGTCAAAGAGTCCATATGGATCTCCTAGTGACTGAGAAAACAAAACCCAATAAATCAAATAGATAAAGAAAGACAAACTAGGAAAACAATATGTTCCCCGGTGGAGTCGCCAATTTTTTTATCGGGCTAATTGTTAAGTGCGGACACAAATCAATCCCCCTAGCTTCACTATGAAACTAGAACAAAACAAGACAATACACTATTCTTTCCTTATATTTCAATTATGAAATGAGAAATGTATCTAGAACATACCTTTTAAATATCGAAGATCCGACTTCGCCAATACAATCCAAGCTCTGTCACGAGGCTTATGGAGAAATATATGCAAAAGAACACAATCCAATGAAGACAAGAATAATAGAGTCTATTTGATATCAAACTATGTACGTGATCAAGGAATCATACAATATGAACAAATAACACTCATATAGGAAATAAAAGTATATATGTATTAAAGAATGTGGAGGAAAGATACAACCAAATTACTTGATGTTGTCAATTTCCTTCCAACAGTTTTTTACTTCCCACAAATTTCTAATCCACAGATTCTGAGACTGTAGATATGATAGCTACTCACAATCTATCTTGACAAATAAAATCTCAAAGCCAATATACAAGCTCCAAATAATCCAAGCTACAAAACCCAAGCTAAATCCCAAGCCAAGCTTCCAATCTCAATCCAACTAAATTTCTCCATGAGAGATCCTCTCCTTTTATAAGTTGGAGAGGATAAGGTGAGGAGGTTAGAATGATCCCACTGAATCATCAAAGCATATAAGATCCAAAACGTTCGGAGGCCACCTCACCATAGAATCTTCTCCTTCTAGAAGCATGAAGAAGTTGCTTGTTTTTCCCACGTACAAAAATGGTCACACCCTAGCTATAGTACAGCCTGCGACGACGTTGCATTCTAGCTTTAGAGTAGGGTGCGATGATCAGACATCGCCGCACCATGTGTATAGTGCATCCTATGGCGATGTTCTTAATAGGGTTTTTACAAAGGAAAATACAATTTCTTCTCTGAGGCAAAGTTCTTCTCCCTTCTTTCTATATGAATTTGGGCCACTGATCCTTCTAAAGACAAAGGATATGTTTATATCGTTAAAGGTCATAGGGGTGATGAAAATAATGTGTAACAATTATAATGGATGATAATTACACATGAAGTGGCTCTAACAATGCTAATAGATTCCCAATTGACAGATAGCTTTTGGACACATGCATTGCATACAACGATTCACATTCAAAACAGAGTAATGCTCAGAAGCAACACTGACAAAACTCCCTACGAGCTATGGAAATGAAGACCAACAAATGTGAAACACTTCAGAGTATTTGGAAGCAAATGCTACATCAAAAGAGAAGATGGGATAATGGGAAAGTTTAACTCTCGTGTGGACAAAGGAGTACTTGTTGGTTACTCAAGTAGAAGGAAAGCATACAAGTGTTACAATTTGAGATTGAACTAAGTTGTGGAAAGCATCAATGTAACAATTGATGAAACAGGTGGATGTGAATTAAAGGAAGAATAAAATGAATCAATGGGACAACTTGACGAAGAAGAAGAAGAAGAAGATGAAGAAGAAGTAGAAGGGGAAGATGAAGAGGATCACACGAAAGTAGAAGATAAATTTCAACAAGTGCCTCCAAAGAAACCTAGCAAATGAGTAGAGAAGAACCATCCTTCATATCAAATTATTGGAAACAAAGATGCAGGAGTTGAGACTAGAAGAATAATCCATTCACCAGAACAAATGCACCTAGCACTCTCATCTACGATTGAACCAAAATGTTTTGAAGAGGCCATCAAGGATGAATTTTGGAATAAGGCCATGGATGAAGAATTGGATCAAATAGAGAAGAATGACACTTGGGAATTGGTTCCAAGACCAAATAATATGAATTTTACTGGCACAAAGTGGGTATTTAGAAATAAATTGAATGAAGATGCACAGTTTACAAGCAACAAAGCTATATTGGTATGTAAAGGATACACACAGGTTGAAAGAATCGAATTTGAAGAGACATTTGCTCCAGATTCCAAAATGGAATAAATATGATTGCTCCCATATTATGCATGCTCCAAGAATATTAAAGTGTATTAGATGGACGTGAAATCATCTTTTCTAAACGATAAACTTGAATAAGAAGTCTACATTAAACAACCAGAAGGATTTTAGTTGTCTGAGCATGCAGATTATGTGTGTAAATTGAAGAAGGCCTTGTATGGTCTAAAACAGGCTCATAGAGAATGATACTCTAGACTGGATAAATATCAACAACAGGAATGGTTCATAAAAGGAAGTGTAGACAACAACCTCTACATCAAGGTAACTCAAGATAGTATTTTATTAATTGAATTTTATGTTGATGATATTATTTTTGGAAGTACTAATGACAGGTTAAGCCAAACATTTTCAAAGGATATGTAGAATGAATTTCAAATGTCATAACTTGGATAACTATTCTTCTTTCTGGGTCTTCAGATATGTCAAAGCAAGCAAGGAATTTTTATTTCTCAAACTAAGTATTTCAGAGAAATGCTAAAGAGGTTCATAATAGAATATTGCAAACCAGTTACCACTCCTATGCAAACCAGTTGCAAGTTGAGCAAAGATGATGATTCAAAGTCTACAGACTAGATGCAATACAGGTCAATGATTGGTATCTTACTATATGTGACAACGTCCAGACTAGATGTAATGCAGGAAGTTGGGCAGGTGGCATGATTTCAAGCATCAACAAAGGAATCACATGTATTAGCAGTGAAGAGGATTTACAGATATCTCAAAGGAACAAAATAGTTTGCATTATGATATCCAAAAATAAAGGATCTATTACTTATTGCCTACACAGATGAAGACTGGGCAGGTTGCATTTATGACCAATGAAGTACCAGTGGAGAAACGTTCTACTTGGGTGAGTGTTTAGTATCATGGTTAATAAAGAAAAAATCATCAATATCCTTATCTACAATCGAGGCAGCGTATATTTCAAAATCAACATGTTGTACACAGGTTCTATGGATGAAACAAACTCAAGTGGAAGACATCTTTACAAAACTGCTTCCAAGGGAAGCCTTTGAGTATCTTCGCCATATAATCAGAGTAATTTATAATCCAAAATGAATGCTTTTGAATGCTTATCTTATATGTCTTAGATTTACATAAGGAAGCACCATAAAGAGGACAACTCAGGTCGAGAGATCAGTTTCAAGAAGAGTTCAGTCAGGGGGAGTATCCCCAAGGATAGTTCAGTTAGGGGGAGCATCCCTGGATGGAAAGATACATTTTCCATTAATGACAAAGGGGCAAAGATTTATCAGATGAAGAACACAGAGGCATGGTTCCAAGGGGAGTGATGGTCATAGGGGGAGCATGAGTGATATGAATTCAGTATTTCATGACATGACTACAATATTGCATTAGAGTGTTTCCATCAATGCCAAAGGGGGATATTGTTGATTAATTGGGTCTGTTTTCATTGATGTAAACCCTTAAAGAAAGTTTGGTAGAAAATTCCGGTAGCAAAAAGGTTTGGGTAAAGGACCCAAGTTTGTTTTATGGATAATGGTATGTGTTTTGTTATATTTGTAGGTAAGAATATTCTAGATGGATAACACATTTCATGCCATTTCCAGTGGTATGTGGAACGTCACATAAATCCTCATGGTTAGAGAGTTATGGCCATGTGAAGTTAGAGAACCCTCATGAGTCATATAGAAGACCCAAAAGGTCAAAGTAGTCAAAGTGTTTGCAAAAGAAATTATTTAAATAATAAATTTAATGGAGAACTCCCTAAAATAAGGAAAGTGGGATGCTACATGAAAGTATAAATAAGAGGCAAGGCTCTCTCATTTAATCGCACTTGAACCTATTGAATATCATTGAATATCTATTTTGTGAAAGGTTATTGGGGAAGGTATTATTGATAGAGAAAAGTGCGGTAGGAAAAGTGTGGAAGAAAAAGTGTGGAAAGAAAAGTGCAGCAGAAAAAGTGTGGTAGGAAAAATGTGGCAGAAAAAGTGCGACAGAAAAATTATGACAGAAAAATCATGGCAGAAATATCACAACAGAAAAAGTGTGACAGAAAAATCATGGTAGAAAAAGTGCGGCAGAAAAATCATGATAGAAAAAGTGTGGTAGAGAAAGTGCAACAAAAATATCGCGGTAGAAAAGGTGCGGCAAAAAAATCACGATAGAAAAAGTGTGGTAGAGAAAGTGTGACAAAAAAATTGCAGCAGAAAAATTGCTATAAAAAAAGTGTGATAGAAAAATTGTGGCAGAAAAATCATGGTAGAAAAGTCGCGACAGAAAAAGTGCGGCACGAAAAGTGCAGCAGAAAAATTGTGGCAACAACATGGTTGGGGTCTATTTATGAGAGATATGGCACAACCTTTTTGAGGTATGTTTTATGAGCTAGGGTTTAGCTCTTGAGATGGTATTGGATGTTCAGTATTGCTGCATATATCAGATTTGTTGAGCGATACAATTGGTATTTTGTTGTTAGTATTGGTCTTTTGGTTGTGATCTGTTGTTGAAGTTGTTGGTTTATCTTGAGGCTACATAACAATGAGGTTGTGGCACATGGTTCGATGTAATGTTTTATGGTATTTGGTTTATGGATAGAGTGATGAATTGTTAGATAACTTTTGATGGTTATATTGGTGTATGTCTTTGGTGTATGGTTGAGGTACATGTTGGGTACATGGTTGAGACAAGTAGTTGATGAGTTGGCACATACATGAGGTGTATAGTTGATGATGTTGGTACATATTGATGAGTCAAGGCTGATGCATGGTACATGTTTGTTCAGGTTATTGGTATAGGTTGTTTGGTGCAGGTTGATTAGTATAGGTTGTTACTGGTTATTGGTACAAGTTGATAGTGGCACTAGTTGATTCAGTGATAGTGACAGGTTGTCTACATTTGGTATTTATATTTCAGGGAAGCTGGAAGGGGAAAGGATAGGTGGTTTTAGCTGGAGAACTTAGGGGGTTGTATCCTCCTTCTGGTTGTAGCTAGAGAATTGGGGAGTTGGAGCTTTCCTCGGGTTGTAGCCTAATAAACTAGGGGGTCCTCCTTCTAGTTGCAGCTGGAAAAAAAAGGAAGTTGGTGCTTCCAATGAATGTAATTCTTCAAGACATATAAGAAAAAAAATTATATGGTTTTCTCTCGATTTGGGTTTCCATGTAAAAATACTGGTGTACTGTGTATGTGTATGATTGCTCATTTGTTCATTGTTTATTTACTCTGCAATTATTGGATGATAATGCTACACTAATATAACACTTGCATTATATGGTTAAAAATGATTAAATTTCTCTATTACTAATTCACCCCCCCTCTCATTAATCCAATAGAAACAACGATGACAATATTGTAGTTCCAAATCCTTGGCAATCACAAAAATTGATCAACCTCAAACTTTGGGGATGGATTATTTTTCACTTCACATGAAAGTGGGAATTTGACAATGACCTTGATTATAGTTATCTATTCTTGATGGAGAAAATTAATTGATATTTGAATTTATGGGTGAAACTTTGTGCTCACCCCAAGAAAATAGGAATTCAAAGGTAAATACAATTCATTGTGTTGGATATATTTTGTCTAGCATATACTTAAAATATATTATATGGTGTTGATTGAAAGAAAACTCTAATATATTTACCTAATATAAAAAAGTCAACAAGTTTTTAAAAATTCCTAGCATTTTTAATTTTGTTTGTGTTTTTCCCCTATAACGTACCTTGCATAGAGGATTAATTAAGTAGGACTATGAAAGCTACCACATTATATATTATTGGAAAATGGATATGAGATAGTCAAATGAAAAGTCAATATAATTGAAGAGAGTTAGGTGGTAAATAGATATGGATCTCTAATATTTTAGATATATGTGGAAACAAAGCATGTGAAAAAGTATTCTTGGATTATTTTTGGGCACCATATGAGGCGCAAGAAGGAGAAAAGAGACCTACATATGATAGATGATAGCGCAAGTGCATACCATCATATACTAGGACCATGTATGTTTAGGTGCAATGGGATCATTCTCTCTAAATTCAAATTAGAGACTTATGCTTGTATGGTTTGAATTAATCTACATAGTGGTCCTAGTCATTAGTAAGCATTGACAACCAGATTGCAGTGTATCCACTTTCAAGGGACAAAGGAAACATTGGCCCCAAATCCATTTAGGGACAAAGGAAACATTGACACTAGGTGCATAAAAACACAACGACCATAAAAACTACATTATTCAATACTTGGAAACTATTTTTGGGAATGGAAAAGGTTCGTACACTCACCACATACTTCCAGGGTATCTATTTCCAAGTTTACCATCAATTGCATATTTTTAATTCCTCCCACTATGAAAAACCCTATTTTTATTCATGATTTAAGGAAACACATTTACATAGATTAATATTATGTCTAAATGACACCCATAATGCTACTCCTTGTAGAAAAATATAGTGGAACTGATGACTCATCAATCTATGGTTATGTTTGCATGTTCATGTGAGTTGCAACTTGAAGCCCAAAGTTGTTCAAGGACAAAGACAACATTGGTCCCAAGAGCATAAAAAACACATTGAGCATTGGGATTTCATGGAATACGTTATAACATGGGTCTTTGGGTATGATAGAGGTGATACCATTTTCCATGTGCTTCTAGGATAGTCATTTCCAATTTTCAAAATCAAATGCATTTTATCAATGCCTCCCATTGTACAAAACCCTAGTTTCTTTCTTCATCAGAGAAAACATGTACAAGTGAATTTCATGGGTGAATGATGCCCAAATCACTACTTCATGTATATGATTCAAAAGGGGCCGATGATTCATCAATATGTGTCCCATTTTCATTTTATCACAAGTTATAGCTTGGTACCCAGAGTCATTCAAGGACAAAGGCAACATTGGTCCCATTGGAATTAATAAAACACCAATCATTTGAATTGGATTATGTAATCTACAATAGGTGTGTTTGGGAATGAAGGAGGTGATAATGTTTTTCATTCACTTCTATGACAACCATTTCCAAAATTTACCATCAAATTCATTTACCCAATGCCTTCTATTATGAAAAACCATAATTTCTTCTTCATCCAAGAAAACAAATTTAGGGAAGTGAATTGTGAAATATACCCCTAACACTAATATCTGTAAATGAGTACAATGCTACTAATGACTTGTTGATCCATGGGTCCATTTATATTTTATCATAAGTCACAATTTGCAACCCAAATCCATTTAGGGACAAAGGAAACATTGGTCTCAAGGGAATAAAAAATGAATTGAGCATTGGAATTGTATTTTGTAAGCTCCATAGTCGTGTTAGAGAATTTAGTAGATGATATTGTTTTCAATGCACTTCTAGTGAATCCATTTCCAATTTTAACCATAAAATTCATTTCTCCAATGCCTCTCACCACATAAAACCCTAATTTTTTTCTTTGTCCAAGAAAACACCTTTAGAGTAATGAAGCTCATGGGTGAATGATGCCCCTAGTGCGACCTTATGCACATCATTCCAATGTAATTGATGACCCATTGGTATATAGACACAATTTCATTTATTGTGATTTGAAACTTGCAACCCAAACCCATTTAGGAACAAATTTTTGATTAATTGGGTTGGTTGTCATTGTTGTCAACCCTTGAAGCAAGTCTGGTAGCAAATTCTAGTATCCCCAACAATATGGTTAAGGGAACCAAGTTTGTTTTAGGTATAAAGGCATGAAGATCGGTGAATATGCAAGTAAAACTATTCTAGATGGATAGTACATGTCGTGTTGTTTTCGATGATATGTGGCACATCACATAACTCCTCACACTTAGGGAGTTATGGCTTTGTGAAGTTGGAGAACCCTCATGAGTTATCTAGAAGCCCATAGAAGGTCAAATAAGTCAATTCATTCTAGAAGTTTACTCATCAAAGTGGTTGTAACTAGGAGCTAATAATGAGTTAAGTTGTTTCAAAAAGAAAACAATTAAAAATAAATTAGTTGCAACTATAAGTGGTGAGTTTATAATTTGTGGACAAAGTGGTTAGAAGTGGGTTATCCCTAAAAGAAGGAAGTTGGGTAAAACAATTAGAAGTTAACCCCTATAGGAATCTACTTGGAGAGTATAAACAAGAGAGAAAGGGTCTCATATTAACACCTATTGAGCACATTGAATATCAAATGTTTTTTGAAAGGTTTATTGTAGGTAGACATTGATACATCTAAAGTTACACAAGTCTGAGGTAGCAAAGGAGGGTTGACGGCGAAAGTTTTAGAGTTGCAAAATTTATGAAAAACTCTAATTTTTGAGGTGTACATGGGATACAGTGGAGGAAGGCGCATACATACGTGGGCTGCAGTGGAAGACGACATGTACATACGAAGGTTGAATAAGAGGAAGTCATGTATAGTTGGAAAAGCCATGAAAGATTGAGTAGATGTGGATGCTAAGTCTCTAGAGTCTAAAATAAAGTTCCCATGAAGGTCTACAATGATCAGGTACATCATATCTATCTACAGGTTCAAAAGGTATGTCATATTATTATCTATAGTTGGATATTGTTTTGTACATGAGATATGGTTATGGGAGATTAGGGATTTTCCCTAGAGAGGTTGTTGGTTGTATGACACTTAATGTATGAGATAGATGTACATAAATACATTGTTGGTGTGTCTGGTATTATTCATTGGTACATCTTGTTTGTTTGCATGTTGAGGCATATCTTGTATTTCTTGGTACATGGTTGAAGTTTTTTGTTGTACATGGTTGACAGTTTTTGTGGTACATGGTTGAGGGATTTTGGTTAAGATGTGTTGTTGAAGTTTTTGGTATAGTTTGAGGATGAATAATAGTGAGGGTTTGATGTATAGTCCATGTGACGATTTATTACACATGATTATGATTGTATGCACATGTATGGAACATGATTAGAGAGACATAGATGCACATGGTTTGAGTGATATTATTGTGATATTGGGTATGATATCTATGCTGTCAGATCTGATCTATTGAGGATATTGTTTGTACGGGTTGTTGTTATATGTTCGTATAGGTTACTGGTACAGGTTGATTATAGGTTATTGGTACAGGTTGACTACATGTTATTGGTATAGGTTGGTTACATGTTGTTGGCACATATTGGTATAGGTTTACAATGGTATATTTCACAGTGGAAATGTGGAAGTGGTTTCATCGGTTACTTGAAACTTACATTTTAGGGTGGTTGTACGGGGAAATGATATGTGGTTGTAGCCACCTTCCGGTTGTAGCCGGAGAACATAGGGGGTTGTAGCCTCTTTTTGGTTGGAGCCAAAGAATCAGGGAGTTGGAGATTCCCTCATGTTTTAGCCTGAAAATATAGGGGGTTGGAGCCTCCTTCCAGTTGCAGCTCGAGAACCGTTACACACCCACGACGAGGCTAAAAATTAAAAAAAAAATCATCCTCCTTCCAGGAACAAATTATCTCTCTCTCTCTCTCTAAGTCAAACGAGACTTTGAGACCTTGATAGTCTCACCTTTTAATCAAACACAATCCCTTTCGTCCTCTGGTGTAGGTCTTATGATTCCCGTGACCTTCTCCTTCGCGCATCAATGAAGTCTTGGATTTGGCGTTAGCCCCTTTTTTATTGGACTCTCCTCAGATGTGACCTTTGCGATGACCACGCGATTGCGGGTGTGGCCACAAGTGCTTTGGGGTCGAACTACTTTTGGGCCCGCAATCCTCCTCAATTCTCGACGTGTCCTCTTGACAAAACCACGGTTTGAATTGTAGCCCACCCTCGATATTTTCAAACTTTGTGCAACTCTTGTCTCCGCAATGCTATGGGATCGTCGATATCACGATCGTGATGATACTGTCTAAATCGACGGTTCAGATATACACCTCTCAAATATACAGACCAGATCTGTCCCTCCTAGATCAATGACTGTGATCTCTTCGCCATTCCGGACTTTGGGGTTCTGAAATCTCAAATCTTACTTCTTTTGTGCTTCAAACTTCCAGAGATGACGATCTGTAGACACCTATCTTGCTCGATCAATGATCTTGCTTCCATTTCAGGTGTTTGATCATTTCACCCAAATCAACGGTCCTCCAACCCTCTTCTCGATCAACGATCGAGATCTCCTTCAGGTTTTGAACTTTTGAGATCTCAAATCTCAAACCTTTCCCCCAATGACTTTTATACAAAGGATACAATCCTTTGATGCATGTCCTCTTGATATGACGATCAAGGATTACTTCAGGTATTCACTTGGAGCTCACAGATTTACGCCATGTGTCCTCTGAATCCAACGGCTATGAATCACTTCAGGACTTTACCTGGAGTTCACAGATTTTCACCACGTGTCCTATGAATCCAATGGCTATGAATCACTTCGGGACTTTACCCGGAGTTCACAAATTCACGCCACGTTTCCCTTAGATATGTCATTCCAGGTTCACTTCATCTCTTCAGGCCTTCGGGGTTTTGAAATATCAGTTCTCAAACTGAAACCCCACTACCATCTTCCTGGAGCTCTCGATTTTTTGACAAGTGTCCCTGTGCCAATTGATGGCTCATGACTCTTTGGGCTTCAAGTGTTTCACCACTTCGATATTTTCCTTCGTATGGACCTTTCGACTTGTCAAAATGTGTCCTCCTAGATCCAACAGTCCATATTTTCTCCATCCCTTCGAATTTCTGCACTTCGGGAATCTCAAGTTTCAAACATGCCTCCTCTGGGACTCATGGTATTTAATGGTTCAGATCCAATATGGTGATCTGGTGCTTGAAGTATACCCTGAACAATCTGATGGCTCAGATCTATTCATGTGATCGGACAACTGAGATTCTACTTCAGGTTTCCGACTCTTCGGGCTTTGGAAACTTTGGATATCAAACCTGCATCCTCTCGAACAGATTCCTCCGGAGTCCAAAATTTGTCACCACGTGTCCCTCTAGATTGGGTGGTCTAGATTCACTTCCGGTCTTTGGGGTTCAGGAATTTCAACTTTTAACCAAAATGCATTGAACAGATTTCTCCAGAGTCCACGATCCATCACCACATGTCCCTCTTGATGATGGACGACCCCAAACTACTTTGGGACTTCATAGCTTTGGTAAGTCCTCTTCTCTTATGTGTACAAGGTACTAAGGTTCGTGCACCTTGTTTAGATCAGACGGTTGTAGAGCCTCTGCGATGTGATCGAACAACCACTATCACTCCTCCTCCTAGGCTTCTGACTTACTCCGACTTAGAAGGTTTTCTAAGTGCTCAAAGGATTTGACCTTTTCTCCTCCTATGGGCCTGTCTCTTGGATTTCGTCTGCACTCTTGAAAGAACTATCTCTTTTGAGCTTGATCTCTTTGATTTTTTTTTCCATCACACATGCTCCTTGCATTTCATAGATCTCTTCAAACTAATATCGAAGGTCAATGAGGATCGACGGTTCACAAGAATTGTGGGGGTCCCAACATGCGGGTTCTTTACCAGGGATTTCAACCTCCGCAATCTGGAAAGTGCTCACTCGATTGTAATCTAACCAGGATCATTGATCCTCCAGCCTGTCAAGATCAATGGCAAGGGAGAATTGCGGGCCATGAACTAGCGTGTCCACTATTTTCACCTTCGTTCTCTGCAGTGTTTCCCCACCCTCGATCTTCATTCATACATCAAGGATGCATATCAATTGTGGGGTTTAACTTGACCTTCATACAAATTGACATATTGTAGCCTCGAGCTCCAAAGTTCCTAGACCCAAGTCACATGGATCTTCATAAAAATACGGGGCTATGATTGCCACTCTTAGTCGGGTTTTTGGTTAATAAAATAAGCGCAAGTTCAGAGTCTCCTAGACTACTGGTATGAAGGGAACACCATCCCGACTCGCTGAGATTTAAGCTCTAAATCAAGGCAAGGTAACTTGTGAGGTTACCAAATCTGTAAATACACCCAAAGGATTTCTTCGACTCCAGAATGATGATGTATTTTCCTGGGGTAAGAGCCTTTGAGTGATTAAACTGGGGCATATGGAAATTCAAGGAGAATTATAGGTTCTCAAGGAAACAAACACATACTCATAGCTTAATCATTTAATACATAGAAAGAAACATTTATAAACATGTAAATACTCACATGCATCCAATATTTACAATTCAAAACATAAGGCAAGAAAACACTTATTAGAACCATAGAGTGTGATGTGACTGTTGAAAGGGGTGCTTGTTTCCACCCAACCATAGGCTTAGTCACTCCCAATGGATTTATCACTAGCCACCCTCTAGCTTAAGCCACGATACTTTGAGATTCAATCTCTCACTTCCATCTCAATGGAAGTTATGGAAAAAGTTTACTCTCCTTCTCCCAAAATAGAAAATAGATGAGGACAAAGGTTACTCTCCTTCTCCTGGTTCAATCTCTAATTTATGTGATCATAAATCTCATCTCTGAATTTTTCTTCGCAAGTCTCCCTTTATCCACCACACTTTCTTTCTTGCCTCCCTGAGAAATATTGTGTGTGGCTCTAATCCCCCAGTCCATGGTCAGGTCCAGAAGCCTTACCTATGGGAAGTCTGTCCCATCCCTCATTAACTCTTGAGGAGGCCTTCCCACCTACCATCCTGACATGAATTCATTCCTAGTCAGAGGGTTATTCTGATCTGAGCAAATTAATTCCAACATGGTATTGGTTCAGTGGAGGTTAGCGCAACCATTCCTGGTCCCCTTCACCACCTTTCACAACATTTTGTGGTCTCTCTCTTAGAACATCCCCTCTTTCAGCAGTCATGCAACACGTAACCATTTTCTATTAAAATAATCATAATTTACTTTCATTGAACTTCTACACAAGGTCCATCAAATCAAACATTCACACTTTTAAGTTTTCCATAGTTCCTTGACCCATATATTTATATTTACATACTGGGGGGGAAAGGTGTTACAATTCCCTCCCCCTTAAAAGAATCATCATACTCGATGTTCTATCTATCAACATGATATGTATGTAAAGAAGTAAGAAAAATCAGATATGCCTGACTCATGGCATCTTCCATTTACCACGTAGCCTCATCTAGGCCAAAGTGTTTCCATTGCAGCTTGACATGTGCAATCATTCAGTTCCTGAGTGAGGTTTCATTCCTTTCTAATATGCATTGGGGTTTTGGAAGGAATTCTCCCTCTGGCTCCACTTGGATCACAAACCAGTCAATTATAGGATTAGCTTCATGTACATATGTCTTCGGTAATGAAACATGAAAAATATTATGTGCCTTTACTATGGGAGGAAGTGATAGCCTATAGGCTACAGGCCCCACTCTATATAAGACTTCAAAGGGTCCACAATTCCGAGGTGCCAACTTGGCATAGGATCCCATTCTCAGGGAACTCTTCCTGGGTCTAACTCTGAGATAGACATGGTCTTCGGCCTTGAACTCTCTGGGAGTTTTCTTTCTGTCAGTGTAACTTTTCTATCTATCCTGAGAAATCTTTAGATTTTGTCTTATTTGAACCACTTGTTGTTACATTTCTTTCATCATATCGGGTTTGATTGTAATTCTATCCACTGGATTAATCCAGCTAATTGGAATCTTGCACTGTCTACCATAGAGGACTTCAAAAGGGCTCATCTTTAAGGATTCTTGATAACCGTTGTTGTAGGAAAACTCTACCAATGGTAGGTAGTATTCCCACTTATTACGCTGATGCATTACATCCATCCTTAGCACATATTCTACTATTTGGTTCATTGTTTCTGTTTGTCCATTAGTTTGAGGGTGGTAGGTTGCGCTGAACAACAATTTAGTCTCAAAATGAGCCATCAGGGATTTCCAAAAGTTCAAAGTAAACTTGGTATCTCAGTCATATACAATTTCCTTGGGCATGCCATGAAGTCTAAATATCTCCTTCATGAAGATGTTTGCAATATATATGGCCTTGCAAGTTGATTTGAGAGGAATGAAATGAGAAGATTTACTTAGTTTGTCCACCACGACCATGATGGCATCATTTTGCTTGGTCGACTTTGGTAATCCAGTGATGAAATCCATGGAGATAGTTTCCCATTTCCATTCTGGGTTCGGTAGGGGCTGTAATAATCCTATTGGATTTCGGTGCTCTGCCTTAACTTGTTGGAATTCTAGGCACTTAGCTAGATAGTTA
The DNA here is from genome assembly GCA_000966675.3 of Picea glauca. NCBI lineage: Eukaryota > Viridiplantae > Streptophyta > Pinopsida > Pinales > Pinaceae > Picea > Picea glauca. The sequence continues at coordinate 81,675 of JZKD02S1833336.1, forward strand.
GATATGTATTTATTCAACCCAGGACAATAGAAATGTTTCCTAGTGGCCATGATCATCTTCTAATATCCTGGGTGACTAGTATATGGTCTCTTATGTAGTTCATCCATTATGAACCTCTTCAAGTTGTCACAGTTTGGAATGTACAATCCATTTCTGTAAGTCAACATCTATTCCTCAAGCATCTAGTAGCCTTCATACTTCAGCCCTATAGGCTCTTGTATTAGGTATGAGGTCACGGTCTTGAATAATGCATCTATCTCTTGTGCATTTATGATTCTTTTCTTGACGTCCATTTCATAGGTGCTTACTTTTTCTAGATGAATTGTTTTTATACTCTTGCTAAGGGAATCAACCACCCTATTTTCCTTTCCTTTTATGGGTTTGATTTCGAAATTGAATTCACTTAGGAGAGCCATCCACCTATCTTTCTTGGAATTGAGTTTTGGTTGATCAAACAGGTGTCTCAATCCACAATGATCTATCATAAGCACAAACCTTCTACCCAGAAGGTAGTGCCTCCACATTTTTAAAGCATGTACTATGACATCCAATTCTAGGTCATGGGTCACATAATTGATCTCATGCTCATTTAATTTCCTTGACATGTAGCAAATTACACGTCCCTCTTGCATAAGGACTCATCTGAGGATGAGTCCTTCCTTGCAGGCATCTGTACACACAAGGAAATCATTATCCGGGTCTACAATATTTATCACGGGTGCATGGGTCAGGAGGTATTTCAGTTCCTGAAATCTTTCTTCACATTTCAATGTCCAAATGAATTTAATCTCCTCTTTTTGAAGGGAAGTGATTGGAAAGCCAATCTTGGAAAACCATTTTATGAACCTTCTATAGTATCCTGCTAAGCCCATGAAGGATCTAATATAAAATACATCTTTCAGGGTATGCCATTCCATAATAGATCTGATCTTGTCGAGGTATACTGCCACTCCTTCCTTCGAAATGACATGGCCTAAGTAATGGACTTGCTTCTGAAACAAGTCACACTTTCTAAACTTAGTGTAGAGTTGATGCTCTCTTAGTACTTGAAGTATGAGTCTAATATGTTCTTCATGCTCCTCCCTCGTCCTGAAGGTTGTTTTGTGGATGTATTCATCATTAATCCAGACTTGATGGTAGCCAAACCTTAGTTCGATCTTCGAGAATATGGATGCACCTCCCAATTGGTCGAATAGGTCATTGATTCTTGGTAAGGGGTACTTTTTCTTTATGGTTGCCTTATTGAGTTTTTTGTAATATATGCATAGTCGGAGTTTGCCATCTATATTTTTCACAAACAAGATGGGCACTCCCCACTGGGATACACTGGGTCGGATGTAGCCTTTGTCCACCATATCCTTTAGCTATATCTTGAGCTCAACCAACTCTAGCGTTCTCATCTTATATGGTGTTCTAGATGGTGGTACCGCTCCCAGTGTAAGTTCTATCGATAAGTCAATATCCCTTCTCAGAGGTAGACCTAGTACTTCTTCTAGGAATACGTCCTTGTATTCTCTTAATATGGGGTGGTCCTCTAAGTTTGGTTTGTCATCCTCAAAAGATTCCAATACCTGTATGGTATATAAGGAACACCCCTTTATTCAATACTTTTTCATTTGAAGGGCTGATATTTTCCTCACTGAGACATGCTTCTAAATCCCTTGGAGGGTCGTCTTTCTTTGTTCTTCATTTACACATTCTAAAGTTTTATGATAACAGTCCAATTTAGTTTTGTAGGTAGCCAACCAATCCATACCAATCAACAAGTCATAAGATCCCAGGGGAAGTAAGTTAAGGGTCACTTAGGTGGGAATCCACCCATGATTAATTGGTAGGCTGGTATGACCACTGCGTTGATGGGCAAAATTGACCGTCCGTCAACTAGAAGAACGAGTCTGGTCCGGGGTTGTCTAAATAACCCAAGCCATTTGGTGTAACTATATCTAACAACTATATATATATATATATATATATATATATATATATATATATATATATATATATATATACACACATATGTTCTAATATAACTATTGCTGGTATTTTAAGCAGAAAATATACTAATATCACTTATAGTACACCATTTACAAATTGCAATCTTTAATCGAAACTTACGAAATCAATATGAAAATGATTTCTTTTAATAAGCAGATAAAGAAATCACATTTAAAATATTTTTTGTTTTCTTCTATAAGTCTAACTAATCTTGAATTTAAATAAACTATGAAACACAGACGTGTAGATAGTCAAAAGATAATATAGACATTTTGGTTTCATTAGCATGTAAATGACAAAATTAAGAAACATAAATGAGCTAACCTGCAGTTAGTTTGTGAGATGAGTCCAAGCATCCATATGAGTGAAGAACATCCAGCTTCCATGCCCAAGAGAGAAATCTACAATGAACTTTATGATTGTTCTAAATAAATTCAAAACATGTATTGGCAGTTGAGTTTTAATAACAAAAGAGGAAACAAAATTTTTAACCCGTGATCTTATAATTACACAAAATTACAACAAGATAATTCTGAACGTACATTATGATTTTAATCATTCAATTAAAATTCGAAGATAAATCCTATCATTTCAATTAAAGATGTGATCACTGTATTTATATCTAGAGCAGCAAATGATAGACGATATTTATAATATAAGTATTCCAAACATACATTAGATCATCGAGTCTAAAGCTATCAGACCTATTGATATATCAAGATTAACAACACATAAATGAAAACATCATTTACAAAATGCTAAAGCTAAAATGTATCTATGCTGTTTCATTAAGTATTGGAATCACCCGTCCATCTCTTGCCCTCAGCCACGCTGGTTTTCATTACAAAATATGGAGTATTTAAAGAGTTCATGTAAGCTAAACTTCCTATCTTCTAAGATAGGGTCAAATTTCAAAAAGATCTAAAAGTTACAAACATAGAGGGCTTAGAGCCTCTCAAGATCAAACTAAATCTTGTGAGAATTTTCTCATATTTACAAAAATAGCAAAAAGAGAATAGTTGATCGACTAGGTCCAACATGCTTCATCCCATGAAATCATCATTAGATATATCCCATCCTGAAACAAAAACGAAATGGGTCAGTCAAATGTTTTATTAACAATCAATTGCTAAATTTTATATGAGAAATTGACATGGCTACATAATCTCTCGATTCTGTACCCAATCTTATTATTGGTAACAAAAATCTAAATCAATCTAGATTAATTAGAAAAATAATAAAAAAGAAAAACTATGATAAAAACCAATCTTACCATCCAATTGATAAAAAAAATTGAATCACAACATCTCATAATTAATCACGGCCTTGACACTATCTACATTTTTTATTATGATATTGCATGTCCTTTTCAAATGTTTTACTTGTCTTTGTGCATTGGCCTTGAGCTCACGGTTTTCATTTTCCAATGAGTCATTTTGAGCCACGAGAGCTTTGATCCTCACTTGAAGGATGGGGATTTTTGTGTAGTACTGACCTATCCAATGTAAACAAGATTCATAATGTGCAACAGGGGTAATCGGTTGAGGAAGTGTGTGATTGTGTGCTAAAACACCACTACTATCCACTATCGGCCTAGGAACGAGCTTGATACCTGTAAATTCCTTGTTGTCTTTTAGACACGATGGGATTTTATTCATATAATCAAATGGTTGGTCTGGTTGAGAACAATTCGGATCTTCGTGTTGCAGAAACCTCTCAGTATCAGAGTCTGAATCCTCATGGATCGTGATCGATTCGATCGAGCTCACATGAGCTTTGGATCTATTACACATATTTCGAGAAATGAGTCGACCAACCATCTTGTCACGAAAACCCTACTTCTTGATTCTTCTTTGACTACTTGCGAGGGTTTCCAATGTTAGATTTGTTCATAGGGTCAAGGTAGACATTTGGCTCATGCAAAAGAGTTTAGATAAACTCAGAACTAAAACCTTGTTTCCCACATAAAATTTGATCATACAATCCCTCTTCAGAAGGATTATTACCTGGGTTTCCAATTGAGAACTTAAGAGGCTTCTCTATCATTGGCTTATCCATTAAAGGGATCTCTATAGGATTTAGTGTAACGAAACCATTATGAGCTATGAAACTATCCCAATCCTCACCAAGTGTTTTCAAATGATGAACTAACAATAATTTAATCAACCCATGGTGAAATAGGCTTGAATCCAAGTTATGTTTCTTATATCTCCTTGACATTTTATACAAACTTCTTAGTAGGTAAAACGACATGTTTAAATGGAATCCAATAAAATGCATGCGCAATCGCATGTGGTAAAGGAAAACCAAGCCAAAACGACCTTCACAGGTAATAAAATGTCTTAGCACTGCCAACAAACCATGCCATCTAATCTTGAGTAGGGAGACCGGAATACCTTTGTCACAACAGTGAATATTTCTGGAGGTGACGAACAAACTCCAGGGTACTTCGTCCAATTTTGAATTTTTAAACCACTTTTGACCAGTGAGAGGGAGCCCTTTCGCTTCACTTAGAAAATTTTCGGTGATCTCCAGCTGAATATCACCCAGCTTGGCTCTGCATCCATCAAATGTGAGGGCAAATTATTTGGCCACTTGTGAGTTATAACCCTGGAATTTCTTAATAAACAAATCCCAACCTTAGCTCTTTATATCATCACTTGCATCATCATAGAACAACAAAATTTGGGAGCCATTTGGCTCAACTCGGACGACGAGGGCCATAAGGGTTCAAAATGAAGGTAACAAAGAAGACCCGAGCTCACCGTGCTCTTAGGAGATAGTAGTGAAGGATACAAGACCGAGCTAAAATGATGGAAGAAAAACTAGGAATGCACGAGTGAAACCATAACATAAGCAATAGGGGTTTCAGTCATGACAATCAGGTGTTTCTAGTCATGAATTATTTGAGTATAGAGCATAGCACAAGACCCTAGCTCGTAATGAGGGATCTATCAATTCAAACTGCCAACTAAAATGAAGTACAGGGTACGTTCTAGGTGCATTTAATTCTCATGACATGTAATGGGTAAACAAAATTTGCAAAGGTTAGGAGAGGATGCGCTTTTACAACCCAAATGCAAATAAAAAATTAAAATCAAAGTTTATTTACCAAGAATGTTAAATGAACAAGCATTATAGTGCAAATGTCAATAAATTCTTGGTATATTTACAAAGTATCCAAAAGATTAGCTTATAGTCCAAGATCAACTCAACATAATCATTTCATTGGTATATGATAAGCTCAGAAAAATCATTAAAATGACATAGATGTAAGCCCATTGATTTTTTAAAAACCAAGTCTTGGATAGAACTATAATGCGAAATCAAATTTTCATGCTTGATTCATGCTTACAGTCATGAATCAAGCATGAAAATGCAAGATAAATGTAAAACAATAATAATCGAATATATATATTTTTTATAACCCAACACCCTCAAATAGAAATATTTAGGGGATGAGGTGATCGCAGCTATAGGAACTGTTATTTGTCATTCAAAAAGAAAGAACATGTAGGGCTGCCAATGGTGGTGACTTGCTGGGAGAAGCAATTATCTCTACATCACTGATGAGTTCATGTTAGGATTTCTTAGAATAATTACAGATCAAATAACATGTGAAGGACATCAAGCATCTCAATCAAATTTCAACAATCATTACACAGTCCAACTTCAGATATCTTCCTGTCCAAATGAATTCCGGTGAAAATTTTTAATTACGAGAGAAACAATATTTAAGACAATGGCTCTGATACTATTGACAGGGCCACTCCTTCTAGCAAGCGTCTATAGCCTTGACAGGGATGTCAATTACCCCACTCTTTCACCTCTACCCTGTCCAAGAAATTTCAGTATAAACGAAGAGTACTTATGACTGATATCAAAATTTATACCTGATAAATTTCTTGAACCTGACATTGCTTCACTACCAGTAGGCATGTTCAATACGCCGAAGAAATTGTCTTGGCATCATGTATGGATCTCGTGTTTCCAGCACACCTGTTCAGTATCTCGGTGGGTTTACAAACACTTCCCACAACTCTCTAGAAATTATTTTCAATTTGGCATAAATTTAATGGACTTTTCGAAGAGTGGGGTGATGCTGAAAATTTCACTTTTCAGAACACTTGATATTTTTCATCCTTTAATTCATTTCCTAATAACCTTCATTATGATCTAAAAATATTTTTCTGATGAAACTAGATTTTTGAGGACAGGAAGGCATACTTGAGTTGTTTTGTTTAAAATAGGGACAACGCAAATAGATTTAAATATGGTCATGTCTGCTCATAATTATAAAGTGAAACCATGAAACTTATCCTGAATAGAAAGTTTCTTCAGCTAATCTACGTTTCAACAAGTTACAAAATTGATGCTCTGAAAGACCTTAATTGTTTCTTCATAATGAGGCATTATGGTTTCCCTTCATGAACTAAAAGGTGACACATACACAAGCTTATCCAGAGATAAACGAAAACAAACAAAATGAAAAGAACCAAAAACCAAAAAACAAAATGAAAACAGAAAAAATATATACAAAGGCGGGTCTAAAATTTATCAGGAAAAATACCTCTTCAGAGCTTGGCCATTCACCGAGAAGGTGTTTGGCTGTCCCTCCAAACTCTGTAGGCGGAAGGAGCTAGGACCTAATTTTTCAGTAATGACGAAAGGCCCCAACCATAGGTTCTGGAACTTGGTCTATTCCCCTTTCCCTTTGTGATATTTATCCTACTTGAGAACCAAATCTCCTACCTCAAAGTATCTATTCGAAGCATAGTTTGAATCAAACCAGCCTTTCACAATATGCTAATTCTGATCCAGTCTCTCTTTCTCTGGTGTTCTCACTTCTTCTAGTTTCAACAAGGAATTAATTCGACTTTCAAGAGGAGGGAATTCCTCTTCCTGAACTTTCTGCAATAATTGCAGAGAGGGAAGTAGAACATGAGGAGGGAGAATTTCTTCTCTTCCATAGACAAGGAAGAAAGGGGAATTACCAACATAATTTTTTGGTGTCACCCTGTCAGCCCAGAGTGCATTAAAAAATGCATTGTGTCAATTTTTCTGGTTTTCAGAAACTGTCCTCTTGATGATTTTTATCAAATTTTTATTCGTTGATTCTGCTAGGCCGTTTGCTTGGGAGTAATAGATGGTAGAATACTTAAGTTTGATCCCTCTCTCCAAATAAAAAACACTCGTATCGAGGGATGAAAAGTAAGAATCATTATCAAAGACCAAACATTCGGGAATGCCAAATCTAGTAATGATATTCGTGTCAAGGAAAGATATCACCTGATTAGTGTTTACCACTTTTAGCGGTGTAGCCTCGGACCATCCGGTAAAATAATCCATTGTTATAATGATGTATTTATGTTGTTGTGAACAAGTGGGTTTAATTGTCCCTATGTTTTCGATACCCCACTGCTAAAAGGGTGAATCCACCGAGACAGGTTGCAAAGGGAATGCTTCCTTTTTTACTCGTCCAACATCCTTTTGGCAGATTATGAATTTACGACATAATGCATGGGCATATTTGAACAACATGGGCCAACAATACCCAACTCTTAATACCTTGTGAGTAGTGGTTTCTCCACCGAAGTGCCTACTAGCTTCACCTGTATGTAATTCATATAATACTTTCTCTGCTTCATATCTTTCCAAACAACGCATGAGAACACTATCAAAATTCTTACGGAATAATACGTCATTTACCAAATGGAAAGGTGCAGATTTTAGTCTTAATGCTCTTCTCTTTTTTGGATTGCGACGGTGAGGAGAAGAACTGTGTGTTAAATAAAACTTAATATCATCAAACCAAGAATTAGAAACAACTTGTGTACAACAGATATGGTTTTCACTATACTGATTTACAGTTAAGACATTAATTTGACTCTATCGTTCTTCAACTGAATCAACCACTAGTTTGCATAGGCCTTGACCTATGAAAATTTGTGCAGGGGTTATCTCGAGGTCATTGTATTTTAACGATGTCATCCAGTTTGCCCATTTTTCACCCAATTCCTTTTGTACTAAAAAGTTTCTAAGATCAGGATAAGGCACAATGACTTTAGTTCTAGATTTCAGCAAATATGATCAGAAATGTTTCATTGCTTTGAAAACTGCATAAGCCTGTTGATCTACAATTGGGTAGTTAAGCTCAGCTCCTTTGAAGTCTGAGCCCATGAAAGCAATGGGGATTTCATTGCTTTCAACATTCTTTTGGGTCAACACAGCAACATAAGATCGGTCAGAGGCGAAAGTGTAAAGAGTGAAATCTTGTGAGAAATCATGACTCGTCAAGGAAGGGGTTTCCACTATGGCTTTTTTGATGGAATCAAAGGCTTGATTTTCCTGTGGTCCCCAATGATACTGAGAATCCTTTTTAATTAAATTATGCAATGGCCTTACCATTTCTAAGAAACTTGGGACAAACCTTCTGACAAAATTAATTTGGCCTAAAAAGGATTGCATAGATTTTTTGGAGGAGGGGGGAGGAAGTTTGGCAATGGATTGAGTTCTTTTGGGATCTATGATCATCCCATCACTAGATACTATGAATACGAGAAGTTTTCCTTGTTCCACTGCAAATATTGACTTCTTAGGGTTGAAAGATATGTCATACTTGCGACATCGTTCTAGGACAGACCTAAGGTGAGACAAGTGATCTTTCTTTTTTTTGGAGAAAACAATAATGTCATCAAGATACACCACTACAGATTGATTTATGAGACCACAAAAATAAATATCCATTGCTATCTAGAAAGTGGCCCTGACATTTATAAGCCCAAAAGGCATCTTCCTGTAGGTGTAAGTGCCCCATGGGGTACGAAAAGTGGTTTTTAACTAGTCTGGTGGAGACATGAGGACCTGGTTGTATCTAGAAAAATCGTCTAGCAGTGTTAGTCTTTCAGAACCAGATACCTGGTGAAGAATTTGTTCCATTGGAGGAACCAGATAATTGTCTTTGTCAAACGCTCAGTTCAAGTTACGAAAATAGACACAGAGTCGAATTTCGCCACTTTTCTTCCTTACAGGATCTAGATTAGACACCCATTGTGTGTGTCTCACTGGGAAGAATATATTTGCATTCAATAATTTATTTAGTTCTTTCGTGACAGTTGGTTCCAACTTAGGGTGCATCTTTCTCATCTTCTGCTGAAAATGATGAGTGTGGGGTTTCATGGGGATGATATGTTGTATTATATTAGGGTCAAAAGTTTTCAAATCATCATATGTCTAGGCAAAGACATCATTAAATTCTTTAAACAGTTTTATAAAAGTAGACCGTTCTTGCTCGGAGCATCCCATCCCCAAATTGATATTTTGTGGATTATCTTTAGTCCCTAGATTTATCGTTTCATGAGTCAAGGAAGAACTATTCGTTTTACAATGTACCAACCTTATGAATTTATCATGCAAATCATAAAACCTCTCTAATGTTACCACATATTTAGGAATAGAGTTTACCACATCAAATGTCGATTTGGGAGATCTAGGCTCTGATATTACTGTGAAATTGCGGAGATTTTCATCGTGAGTGCCTTCATCGATAATTGCACCTTGGAAAGTGTCCTCCATATGAAAAAATTTGATGATCTATTGATCATCATCAAACACTCTCCAATTAGTAATGTTGTCTGGGATCGATGGTCTGAACAATAACTCAATCGAAAATGCATTCGGAGAAAGGCCTTTTGTGGGAAAAAGTTTAGAAGTGACGTTAGCCAATAAGTCAGCCTCATAATTACTTAATCTAGGAATGGAATTGATGTTAAATGCTGAAAAATTGTGCATTAGATTCCATACATTAGTTTGGTAAATTTTCAGGTCTGGTGATAGGCAATGTATGGAATTTCTTACCTACCTGACCACAATTTCCAAATCACCAAATACTATTAAGTTATTTACGTCCATATCTACAACTTTCCTGAATCCTTGCAAGAGTGCCTTGTATTCGGCGTTGTTGTTAGTGCATTCAAACTCTAATCGATACCCGATGAAAGTTTTATTACATGCTGAGTCGATGAGTACACATCCTGCACCAGCTCCTTCTTTGGATTTAGATCCATCGAAGTAAAGTGACCATATCTGAGCTTTGTCAGTAGTGTTTGGCACATTCGGCAAAGTTGTTGACTGAGTACATGTCATGAATGTTGCGCCTCTTTCGTCACCTTGGTAAGAAAAATAGAGGTGCTTGCAAGCTCAATTGGGTTTGTTGAGTAGGACAACTGCAAGGAAAAGAGTTAGGGAAAGAAAATAAAAGACTACAATTAAGAATTAAACTAAGAAATGCAATAACAACTAAATTCATGAGCATAGGGACATAGAAACAAAAAGAACCATAAGACCCATGTCACCAATGTTTGAGGTTGATATATTAGTGAAACAAAGCACCAAGAATAAAGGGGACTATGAGTCCCTTCTTCCTCCAAGGGAGGGCTCTTGGACCCCCACTAGCTAGCTCTTCTTACAACAAAGAAAAATGGAAAATGATGATGAAAGAACTCTTTACAAATCCACTCAATGGGTGAGATGGATTGTCCAATGCAATGGTGGAAATATGCTCTTGATAAGGATGGAGTCCTCAAGAGAATAGAGGTAGCATAACATTACTTTGAATTCCTTAAGAAAATGAGGTGCATCCATTTCTTTTTATAGCATTCATTTGGGTTATTGTTTAACTGCTTTGTAGTGTGAAAAGAGGCCAATTAGGGCATTCCTAGGTCTTTGACCAGCCCACCATTCAGATACAGTCCATATTTGAGGGTCAAATCGGCTTAGGAGATGAACCATAAGTGGGTGGGAGGCCGACCACTCTCATAAATGCGTCGTTTAGCAGGTGCGCAGCTTTTTGCGATAACAGTCGCGCATCTCGCGCATGTGCGCGATTTCTGCGTTCTTGTTTCGCGCATGCGCGTGCGCCCAATGTCTGCATAGCGCTCTTCAATTTTTCACTACTTTGTATAGTTTTTGACCTTTTTTGAATTCTTTGGTATTAATTCAGGTCCATGGATGACTTCATCACTGTTTGACGATGTTGAGTTCTTGTAATCATGTGCAGACGAAATTTCAGTGATAACAGATGCCCCATGATGGATGAGGTTAGGAGCATACGTATAGCTGAAATCCATCAATGTTTCTTCTACTGAGAATGTTGTTGTAAGAGAGAGAAATAGTGGTATCATCTAGAGCGATCTGTTTGAGGGAAAAAGGAACCGGTAGGACCCAACCTTCCATGAGGTGTGTAAAAAAGAAAACTGTGTACAAACGAGGTGGGCATGCCCCTTGCTCGTGTCATGTAGCTCTAAAAAAATGACTGAAGTGTTGGTGTAGACAACTATAGTGCCCTTGGGGGCGGTTTTGATAAAGGCAAAAGACAATTCTGCAAATGAACATACTCTGAATAGTAGGAAGTGATCATGGTAATGAATAGTAACGATTATGTGGGCATTGATATCCCCGCCAAGTTCAGAGGTCTTCGACAAATGAAAGAACTAACTGCAATAGTCGCAAAGTAAGACCCACCGTAACATGAGAAAGTGTTGGCGTCGAATGTTATGGGGGTCAACGACACCAGGGAGTAATGGTGTTTCACCCTGTGTCGTCCGAGATCTCTCATTGAGTGGATAATGAGAATCAAGATACTGTTGCCCTTTTGGATACTGTGCTGATGTCGACAAAAAGGGGGACGCGACTCCCAGAAGCAAATGGCTTCGTGAAATCTACTAGGTGAGGTGAGGAAGTGGAGGAGGTACATGGATGAAGTCAAGATGTGGGAAGACTCAAGACTGCCCTTGGTTGGAGTATGTGTGAGATAAAAAGTGGTCGCAACCATTCAACGAGGTTGAGTGTCAGGGGATGACAAGACTGGGGATAAGTTGTGCCAGAGGCGGGACAAGGTGAACAAATTTAGAGGGCAGAGGTAAATGACATGTGGGGTACTCTGAATATATGGATGATGTCGACAAGCGTAGATGATAAGTAGTGCTCCAACCAAGGGTGACATGGGTTGCAGTTGGCCAAAAAGAGGGAAGCAGGTCACCAAAGGTGACGATAAAAAAGGTAATGTAACGACTGGAAATAAAGGCGTTTGTACAATAAATAACGAATAATTGGGGAGAAATGTACAAATACAGAAATGGGTGCCCCAATGTGATATGGGTGGCCTGTGTAGGTCATAATTTTCTCAGAAAACTGATGAAGGGTGGGGGCCCCATTGGTGAGTTTTTGTATGAGGTAGGTGAAATGAAGGGAGATTTGCAGATGGGAAAACTGATTGTGGATGAAATGTAGGGTTCATGATACTACGGAGGTGCAGTTAAAAAATAGAACCATGAAGAGATAATCGGGGAGTCCGTGTGGGAAAGCTAGAAAAATGAGGAGGAGTATGTGGTTGATTTGTGACATGATGTAAGACTATCGGGATTCCCATCCCTAAAGGGTTTTTTGAAAAACAACATGAGTGTCAGAAGTGTCAAAAGGTGCTATGAATGGGACAACTCATGTGGGTAAGAATGCTACCGGGTGACAGTACCGAAGATGAAAATGGAGGTGTGGGTACTGCAGAGCTAGGAATGGGGATCCTAGAGGCAAATGTTAGAGGGTGTGACAGGAAATGTAAGTGCGATATAGAGGGAAAGACTACATGCCAGTGCTGAGTATATACCTGAAGGGGTTGTGCCGATGTATGATGATCAAGTACCTACACACATGAAAACCAAATACCCGACGAGAAAAATATCTAAAGAGAATCAAAGATATGAGCATGTATTTGATAAGCGTGAATAGGTGCATGCGTACCTGACCAGGGTATGAAAAATGGCACCCCGGGGGCTCAGAATGAAAAGAGGCCCAGGGACTGCTGTGATGTAGATGACGGGATGTTGATCCCGTGGCTGAAGATGGATCGAGAAATGGGCACCGTGGGCTCTCGGAATGGTGAGTGGAATTTTGGCAAAAAGGCCTATATATATATGTAGGGCCCACATTGCCACCTCATTTGTACCTGTTGCGATAGTGACTGGACGAGCAGTTTTCAGAGGAGATTTGGAGATTTGGGGAGGAAAAGGCATCCGATTGGTGATTAGCGAGCTTCAGGTTGGTGGTCCGATCCTCCTGCATAGAAATAGAAGTTCATTTTTTGGGCAGGGGTTGTACGGAGGGCCGTACAGAGGGAATTTGAGGATCTGGGCCCCACGTGCGCAGGCAATCCGGAAGTTGGCGTGCACATGTGTGCACCTACCCATTGGATAGATGCGCATGGGGGCATTGGTGAGGGAATAAAAGGCACGAACTATGTGTGCACCTGTCGACTGTACAATTGCACATTTGTGCGCGGCTGTGGCATGGACCGGCGCGCACCGGTGCGCGCCTGTGTAGGTAACAGGTGTGCCTGAGAGTGCACCTGTGTAGGTAACAGGCGTGCCTGAGAGCGCACCTGTGAAGCTAACAGGTGCGCATATGTGCACACCAGTGTAGTGAAAAGGCGCACATGTGTGCATGCCTGTGGGTTGAAACAGCCGCACCTTAGAGGCAAAGTTGACAGGTGTAAAATTGATCTTTGTGATGTTGTTGATGGTCTCATGGGCTGATATAAGACTCTTTGTTGTGGGTGTAGGTGGACAGTTTGGATGATTCCAGTGGGTTGGCGAGAGCGATATTGGTCCCAGCTACAAGACGTCATGGCTATTGAGGAGCCAGGTGTGCAAGTGACTTTGGCAACCTGTGGGTTGCTAAAGTTCTTTGAGTGCCCTTTGATACGGGTGCAGGAGTATCTCATGTAGTTCTTGATCTAGATGTGGAGTCTGGAGCTGCATTTATTCCTTGTACGAGGAGACCAGATCCCCTTCACTGTGGTGGAGGACGTGTACTTCTTAACTGGGCTCCCGTTTCGGGGTGTTCTCCTACCGGTGGAGCCGGTGCTACCGAGGGATCTGGCCCTAGTGACCATTGGCAGGAGATACTGTTCTGGTCAGAAATTTATGTCTGGGATGGTTGTGAGCATTGGGTCGATAGATTCCCTGGCGCATCATTGTATAGTAGCAATGATTGTGAGAGTATATGGGTCACTGGTGACCTAGCGAATCAGTGGGGGTCATTTGATGGTGATGGGGAGAGTGTTGGTCGATGATCAGTTCACCTGGGGGCTTATGCTACACGCGAGGATGGTGGGCTAGTTGGACCACTATTGGTCCACAGATATGGGGGAGTTTTCCTTTGGGTCCATCCTGGTGGCCTGATTTCTGGAGAGGGTGTCGATGTTGCACCTTAGGATTCTATTGGGGGAACCTGGGGCACGAGAGCCGCGACTGAGGTGGTGGTCGACTGTGTTTTTTCGCCATGGTGGTGGTGAGGGTGGCCACTTCTTCACTGCAGAGGTGGCACAGGTATGGCGGTAGATGTTGCAGGTGATACTACAGTACCCCTATGCAGGGGTTGACTTCCGGGATGATCCGGACATGGTGCTACCTCCAGGGGAGGTTTTTTACCACAGAGGTATGTTGATTTGATGATGTTGATATGTATGTTTTGTGTTTTTTGAGATAGCATGCCTTATGTATATGATATAGATGATAATACTATCTGGTGTACTTTGGTTGCATGTGCAGATGTGGCACCTCGCGGGCGCGAGGTGGAGTTGCAGAGAGCGCCGGATAGACCACCGTGGGGAGAGAGATGTCGGTGTGAGGACACCGCGGTGTGACCAGTTGAGCCAGAGAGGGCAGCGAGGAGGCACCGGTTTTATGACCCTGGTGCTGGGCCATCACACACTCCTCCGGTGACTACCGGAGCAGATTTTGAGGACATACGCCATCGTCTGGAGATGGTGTTTTAGGATGTGCCTGAGGGCATATGGTCTCGCATCCAGGATGAGGCTTTCCTGGAGCAGTGTGTGGGGGTGCCTCCGCCATGGCGGGCTATAGTACGACAGGAAGCAGTGGCTGTTGCGATGACGATTAGACGACTGTCGCCGGGGCAGGCGGGGCTGGTAGGGGGGGGACCACTAGCTCCTGGGGCAGGAGGTGGTGGGCCACCACCGCCTGAGGGAGGAGCAAGCGGTGGTTCTCCAGAGGTACTGTGAGTGGTGCTCTTGAGGCATTGATGTGTGTGTATATATATATATATATATATATTTGTATATAGGCTGGTGAGCCCATTTTGTACCGAGGTGCTGCATTGGCCTGAGGATACTTGTATTTTTTGTATGTAAACATTGGGATGGCACTGTGGACCTTTATATATACATGAGTATACATGTTTGAGATCTATGTGGTGTTTACATGTTTTTGGTTAATGTTTTGATGATGTCTACTCTATATATATGCTGTGACAGGTTTGTGTTATATGTTTATGTATGGGTAGCTTGATGTGATATATGCCAGTCTAACACAATATTAGCTAGGTTATCTGTAATTTGATTCAATTGTCTTGGAATATGTGTAAATGTAATGGAATCAAAATGTTGAGATAAAAGCCTAACCTGTAGGTATTTGTGAAAGAGGCAAGGATCATGGACGTGGTACACATTGTTGAGCTAGAGAACAACTAGTTGAGAGTCGAGGAAGACACTAAGGTGACGAATATGATGATGTTGGGCGTCATCCAGGAGCCCAATGATAGCAGTGTATTCGGCTTGGTTGTTGGTCGCTGAACCCAAACATATGTCTCTTGATGGAGCAATTCATGTGAGGGGGTGTAGAGAGCCCAAGTGGCCGAAGCGAGATTTTGTGTCCAATGGCTGGCACCATCGGCGTAACCGAAGTGGTAGGCTGGTGGAGGAGGCATCTGTCAAGAGAACAAATGATAGTTTAGATGTGAAGGATGGAGAACAAAGATTAAAAACACTAAAAATGAAAATAACCTAAAGTAGAATGACTATGTTTAAGCATAAAATTTCTTTAAG
The DNA here is from genome assembly GCA_000966675.3 of Picea glauca. NCBI lineage: Eukaryota > Viridiplantae > Streptophyta > Pinopsida > Pinales > Pinaceae > Picea > Picea glauca. The sequence goes on from JZKD02S1833336.1 coordinate 97,570, forward strand.
TATAACCCGTTGATGGGTTTTTTGAGAGAGAGGCCTTCGAGGGAGGCCAAAATATATGCGCCTTTGGTGACGCAGTGTTGAATGATGTATGGGACATGCCAGAGTGACTTTAATTTTCCATGGCCAAAGGTATCATGAGCGATATCGTAAGCCAGGACAAGGTCGCCTTCGCGAAATGAGCAAAGGTTGACATGGCGATCAAAGGTAGCCTTGGATCGTTTTTTAGTTGCCTTGTTATTCTGTAAGGAAGATCGATGATCTTCATCCTGAGACTCCAAGTTCAGCAAGCGCTGCTCCATTGGAGCAGTGTCAGGAATAGCTCAATTGTTGTGCGTAAGGTGGGTATTTCACACTCGATGGGAAGGGTGGCCTCAACCCCGTGGACTAAATGAAATGGTGTGAAACCAGTAGTTGTTTTCACAGCCGTGTAAGACCATAGCATGGAAAATAACATATGATGCCAATTGGTTTTATGTTTATTAACCATGCGTTGTAACATGGTCTTGAGGACTTTGTTAACTACTTTGACCTGTCTGTTAGACTAAGGGTAATATGGTGAGGCAAACTCGTGAGAGAACCCTAACCGAGATGAGAGTTTTACTAATATCTCATTCTTGAAATGTTTCCCATGATCGGAAATGAGTTGGAGGGGTACTCCAAAGAGGGATATGACGTGGTTAAAGAAAAAATGCGTTGTAGTGTCAGCGGTGTTGTTGAAAGTGGGCATAGCTTCTGCCCATTTGGTGAAGTAATCAACGACGACAACGATGTATTTGTGACCATTGTTGGAGGGGGGATTGCAAGTCATGAAGTTGATGCCCCATTTACAATAAGGGTCATCAGTAATGACAGGGTGAAGAAGAGAAGGGGAGCTCAGGCTTTATTGGCGTAGAGCTGACATTGCTCACATCGTTTCATGGCATGAATGTAATCATGAAACAAGGTAGGCCAAAAGTAACCGGCTCGGATAATCTTTTGAGCAGTGGATATGCCCGAAATATGGCCCCCACATGCGCCGCTGTGGTAGTTGTTTAAGACTCTATCGGCCTCATCAATAGTAAGGCATCAACGAAGAATGGTGTCAACACCCCGCCAGTATAGGATGTCTCCGATGAGGAGGTAGCGGGGGGCCTAATGGTGAATACGACGACGATCATCTCGTGAAAGGTGGTTACCAAAATTTTGAGTTCGGAGGTAGACGAGTAGGTCACCGTACCAAGGATGATCCGAAGTGATGTAAAAGAGATGTTCGTCAGGAAAGTCGATGTTGACGGGGGCACTGGTGGTGGTAGAGGGGAGGGCTGTGAAAAGTTCGTCGAGAACGAGGGCCTTCTTACTCTTAGGTGTTGAGAACTTGAGGTCGTACTCCTGAAGGATAATGATCCATTGAGCAAGGTTTCTATTAACTTGCCGATGGCTAAGCAAGTACTGCATAGGGTTGGAATCTGCGACGACCTTTTTTGTTCGAAACAGAATGTAGTGGTGCAGTTTCTGGACTACGAGGACGACTACTAGAGCAAGTTTCTCTTCGTGTTTATACTTCAAGTGTGGCCTTGAGAGGATTTTACTAATGTATTAAATGACATGTTCCTGATTTTCATCACCAAGTTGGACAAGAATGTCGGCTACTGATACAAATGATGTTGATACGTAGAGGATATAGTCGCGATTGTAGTCAGGTGCGCTAATTAAAGGTGCATTTGAAAGTGTTGTTTTAAGATCGTCAAATGACTATTGGGCATGGTCGTCCTAGTGAAATGGGATGTCGTGACGTAGTAAGTGAAGGAAACCATGTGTGCGTGTGGTGTAATCTAGAACAAACCATCTAAGAAAGTTAGCTTTGCCCTATAGACTCTGAAGTTGCCTTAAATTCCGAGGAGGTGGAATTTCAGTGATAGCTTGGACTTTGAGGGGGTCTACGGTAATACCGCTTTGGGAAACAATAAATCCAAGGAGGCGCCCTGCGGTGACACAGAACATGCACTTGGGAGGATTCAAGCGGATGTTATACTGAAGACACCTTTGAAAGATGATTCGTAAATCATCAAGATGTTGGGTGCGTTTCTTGGATCGAGCTGTGAGGTCGTCCAAGAAGGCGAGGATGATGTGTGCCAGATTGTGAAAGATGTATGTCATAGCCCGCTAGAATGTTGCGCTGACATTCTTTAAGCCGAAAGGCATGAGGTGATATTCAAAAGTACCCCATGGGGTAGTGAATGCAGTTTTATACTGATCGGTGGGGTGAATCTGAATTTGATTATAACTAGAGAATCCATACATAAAGGATAGAGCCTCGTGGCCTGTGCAGTCGTCGATAATTTGATCGATGAAAGGTGTTGGAAAGTTTTCTTTGGGACATGCGTGATTGAGATCATGGAAATATATGCAAACATGGATAGTGCCCTATTTTTTATTAACGGGTATAGGGTTAGAAACCCATAAGGTATAGGCGATGGGGTAAATGAAACCAACAGCATGTAATTTGTCAATTTCGGCTTTGATGGCTGCCGCTTTGGATGGGTGTAGCGGTCGTTGTTTTTGAATAACTGGTGTAATGTCAGGCCAAGTGTCAATGCAATGTTCGACAATAGATGGATCGAGGCCAGGCATTTCCGTGTATGACTAGGAAAAAATATCCCTATATTCCTGGAAGAGGGATTTATATGTTGTGATTTCCTGAGGAGTGCAAGCAGCTCTAATGGTGATTTCTTCGACGATGCCATTTTTAATGGAAATGTCAATTTAAATGGTGGAGGAAATGTTGGCCATGTTGCCTTCTTCAAAAGCATCTGGAGTAGGAATGGGGTTGTTGAACCAGTCGAGAGGCCCTGATGGGATAAAATCCTTGGTTTTGACCGCGTAAATGGGGTGTTGGTTAGGAGGCATGGAGGCTTCCTGTGGAGAGAAGAGTGCGTGATGGTGTAGCACATCCCAGGGGAGGTCTGGGTGGTTTAACTCTTCGAGTATTTCCTCGTCACATTGGAAGTGCTGGGAATACAAGGGGTCATGACGAGTGATATCGGTGACGGTTTTTGTGTGGTTTCCCCCTGGTGACAAAGCATGGGGAACATGGTTAGGGGTTGTGAGGGGTTCACTCGAAATAAACCGTAGTTTGAAGTACTGAGGGGTAGTCATGGTGGTTGGGTGTAAAATGTCCATAGGGGAATGAGCGGGAGAGTTGGGGGGGTTGGGGGTGAATCTTCAGATAAATCATCTAAGAACCATGGAGGTGTTGGGAGGTCCTCGAGTTCAGGAGAAATGACATGAAGAGCCTCTAGTGACGTTGTAATGTCACTTATTGTCTCTACGGGCCATTGAAGCAGGGTCGATTGGTGTTGTTTGTATTCAAGGATCATAGGACATTGGTATGTAAAGTGAGCTAATGAATCGTAGAGAGAGAAATGACATCTCATACGTTCATTGACTGAAGTGGTGACATAACATATGTCTGTGATATTTGTTGAGGAGGACGTAGCAGGACTGGGTTTTCTCTGGAAGTTTTGGCATACTGTGGCTAAGGTCTGTCGAAATCATGCCAGGGCTGGGTAATGGTGGGTATAATGGCCATACTCTGAACATATAGCACAAGTGTATTTGGTCCGCAATCATTTACTACTAGAAGGGGGGGTGGTAGTGGAAGGACTAGTTGTAGTGGCTAGTGTTGGGGGAGTGTGATTGAGTGGAATCAAATTCCGTAACTCTGGTAGAGATGGGCAATTGTTGGTTTGGTGTCCCTCTTTCTCACATAGTGCACAAGGTGGTGGGATGCGTGGAGGAAGTGGAGCTGCGGGCTCCTTATTATTTCTCCTGCCCCCAGTTGTGGTAGGGGTTTTGTGAGCGGGGGTGTGGTTGGAGTAAGAATGGGAATCGTCATGGCAGTCGAGGATTGTGCTAAGTCGTATACCGAACTATACTTATGAGATTCCATAGCCTGTGGGTTGTGGACATTCCTGCGCAATGGGATGCGAGGGATGTGAAGTAATGGTTCAATAGAAGGGCGAGGGATCACCAATGGGGGGCCCGTCGGTGTACGGTTTGTCTCTAGAGGGATGGGAGGAGACTCAGCAGGTGCATGATACTGACAATTACGTGTTTGCAGAAGGATTTCTTCCTCACTAGTGGGGAGAATTGTGCGATCTGCTAGATTTTTTGGGTTGAGGTATTGTCCCACCTGAGATGGGGGATGCGGTGTGTCCTATTTGTTGTTTATCACACCTTGATGTGGAATAGGATTTTGCAGCACGGCGGGAGGGGGTTGTTTCATGTATTGTTGTGGTGCCTACTGAGGGGCAGGCAGTGTTGGAGAAGGGGGAAGACTACCAGAGTATTTCAACCATTTGAAATCAACGATCTGGGGGCAATGATGAGTGTAATGGCCTAACTCACCACAAAGGGCACAAGGGAAGATGGTTTTAACATTATTGTTATTTTTCCCTTGGCGTTTATTATTATTTCCCCCTTGGGGGTTTTGGTTCCCTTGGTTCTAGTTGCCCCCAGTGGATTGGTGTTGTGGGGGTGGATTCCCTCCTTGAATTGGATTGTTGTTATTCCTGTTCTGTCCTTCCTTCTTGGTGTTTTTCTATGGATTGGATAGATTAGCCGTATTCAGTTGTTCAAAATTTTGGTATTGTTGAACGACCGAGGGTTGAACAAAATTCACCCCCGCATGAGGATGTGAGGGAGTCATGGGTTATGGAGGACCAGGAAATGGGAAGTACAGATTCTGTGGTGGTATCGATCCGTAAGGTACATAGGAAGGCATAGTTATTTATCTAGTACTATAAGCTGCGGTAGAGGGGGTACCAGAGTTTGTTGGGAGAGGTGGATGTATGGGGGGTGTCGGTGGTGGTCCACAGATGGGTGGAGGTATAACAATAGGGTATGGTTGTTGATAAGGGGGTGGGGGGTAATAAGAAGTGCTCCCCTATGCTGGTGGGTATTGAGGTGTTCCATACATTGGTGGTGGTTGGGGTTGTGGACCGTGGTGAGTGGTGGTACCAATCAGTCCGTCTGTTGAGTGAGACATTATGGGTTTGTCTTGGCCAAATGGCACATGTTTTGGAGGATCAGGAAGTACAGTGTACATGTTTTGGAGGATCAGGAAGGTCATACTATTGGGCCTTACTGATGGCTTCCTCTTCAGATTGAGGGAAGGTGGAAGCTACATCCTTACCGAGGAGAGAGACAAGTGATCTAAGAAACCATTCGAGACGTTGTTGCTTGGTGGTTTCTCCTTTGCACAAACTACGTTGCCTACGCCACTCATGAATTTGGTCAGCGATATGTGTGGCTGAGGTTTGTTTGAAATTAGAAATTAGTTCTAGACCATTGTCGTGGCGGATGGGTAATTGGAAGAAGGTCAAGAATTCTTTGGTCAATGACTCAAAAGTTGCGTGGGACCCTGATTTTTCTTTGACATACCATTTGGCCAATGGGCCAGTAAGTGTGTGTTGAAATAATCGTAGTCTGATGGAATCATCCATAATTCTATTGGATGAGCACCATAGGTGAAAGGTCATGACATGGTTGGCAGGGTCATAGCTTGCCTTTCTTTCGAACTTTGATATGTCTGAAGGTAGTTTGGTGGGCATTGCAAGCCATGTGGGATCCTGCAATATAGGATCATTGGTGAGTTTGCTAAGATCCGGGATGTTGAGAGAGGCCAAATATGGCATCTGCAGTGGGGGTGGAGGATTAGCTCTGGATATGGTGTGAGTGTGTTGTGAACTTGACCCTTAAGGGGGGCTAGGTGGGTTGGTGCTTCCTCCTTGAGAGGAAGTAGGTCCCCCGCTTCCGTGTAAAGAAGAGCAAGTGAACAAATGACCTTGGGAAGTGGACCCAAGTAATGTAGAACCAAGCAGAGCTGATCCTAAAATAGTAGCACTCACAAGAGTGTGTGAAGGAGGTGTCGATGAGCGGGCGCGACTAGACACTCCCCCTAAGATAGGAGGGAGGTTTAGCAGGCGTCGTGAAAGACGGGGGTTATTTGGTTCCCCTATGATGTTAGACTAGCTGTGTGAATGTGTGCAAAGAGTGGTGAGAGTAATATAGAAACAAGAGCCTTTGCGTTGAAATTTTACACAATATATATATATATATATATCCAAATCAAACTATAATCAGATGTGCATCATACATAAGATGTTTTTTGAAAAAGAAGCATATATATGGGTAAGTGGGTTTTGTCCGCGTGGGGAGTCAAAAAGAAAGAAAATGCTCGTGTCCTAGAAGATGTAATGTCCTTCCTCTCAAATAGCACCAGACCTTCCAATAGTACTCAACAGTGGGGTCTGAAGTCACTAGAAGAAAAACTAGTGAAGGATGAAATAATTGGTTATAATGAGGGGTAAAGGGGGCATATCCCAAAAGAGCTGGCGATATTTCCCAATAGCCACACAAAATCCAATCAAGGTGCAATTGCAG
>JZKD02S1833336.1:104042-118272 GCA_000966675.3 Picea glauca
GCTGGATCCCGTCCAAGAGGTGGGTGCCTCAAGGGGGGACGCACAGAACAACCGGACCTCGGCCTTCAACCCTTCACGGGTATCTCCCTGCCTTATGGTATTAGGAACACTTGACATGGAGAATTTTCGGTTCCCTATTTGACAACTTCTATGGTTTTAACAATGTGAGAACCAGATAACGAGGAGTTATTTGGATGCCTATCCCCGAAATCCTACCTAGACTAAAAAATTTGTTTTGGCACCTCATGTGGAGGAAAATTTAGTGATTTTTTAGAAAGATTTTAGATGTAGTTGTTTTGGGAGGTTGGGGGTGCAAACCAACCTCGTTGATTAAAATGGGAGTGGATAGTCTCATTAAGAAAAGGGTGGGGTATTTTCGGAATCCCTTTGGAGGAAACTTACTTTGACATCCACGTTTCAAGAAGAAGCTATGTGAGTGATAATTGAATTTTGTGTGTGAGTGAAAGTGTGCCAATTTTTAGTGAATTAGATGTCACCTTGCTGCATGTAGACTTCACTTGGTCCTTACAAGTGTTTTATTACCTAATTAACTAAGTGCCTTTGGTACAACCTTGTGTAATTCAAAAGTCCCTAGGAAGCTAGCATGTGGACATGTGGGTCTGTTATTATCCTTTTAACTCCATATTATGATGTATTCTAAGAAATTTTTTGAAACTATCCTAGATTTATCATGTGAGCATGTATGGGCCCGTTACAAAACCTTTAAACTTCCCTAGTGTTTTGATCTAAGAAAACAAAAATTCAAATACTATCCTATCTTTGTAGCATGTGGACATGTATGGGCCCGTTACAATATTAAGATGTGTTTGAAAAAGTAAACTAAGAGGAGTCCCAAGAAGGGTTGTTGTCCTCTCCTAAAGGTTTTAATGTTCTTTAAGGGAGATGAAATCGTTTCACAATCTTTTTTTGATTCTCAAGATCGCTTGGAGGCACGAGAGAAGAGCATACTAAGCGATTGTTACTCAACTTCTAGTCCCAATGCAAGTTAAATGTGATTAAAAATGATTTCCAACTTATTTTGTGAGTCAAAACAAGCCATCCATGTGGCAAAAAGCAAAGAAGGTAAATTGATTTTTATCCTTCTAAGTGCCTATGTGTTTTTGACTAACCCCTTTATATGATGAGGGGACTAAGTGTGGTGCAGCTTTAAAACATGCTTGAAATCATTTTTAAGAAAGAAAATGGCCTTCCCCACATCTGAACAACTTTACAATGTAAATTTTTGCACAGGTGCGCGGGGTCTTAGTGGAGACAGAGGCGCACAGAGCGCATGCGCGCAAACATAGACAAGTCAATAGGAGCACATGCGCAGAACATAACTGTGAATCAGGCGCATGGGTACACGATGCGCATCTGTGGGCTTAAAAACCTGTGCATATATGGCACACGGCCGAGAATGAAAAATCCGAATGGATTTCTCTCAATTCAGCTTGGAATTGACTGGTTGGCAGGTCGTCTTAGGCCGGATAGTGTACCTGCATGTTAAACAAACTAAAAGAAGAGCAAGAAAAACCCAAATGGGGTAGGAAATTGATACCTTTCCCCAGTGGAGTCACCAATCTGTTGCACCTCTTTCGCCACCTTGGTGAGAAAAATAGAGGTTCTTGCAAGCTTAGTTGGGTCTACTGAGTAGGACAACTGCAAGGAAAAGAGTTAGGGAAAGAAAATAAAAGACTACAATTAAGAATTAAACTAAGAAATGCAATAACAACTAAATTCATGAGCATAGGGACATAGAAACAAAAATAACCATAAGACCCATGTCACCAATGTTTGAGGCTGATCTATTAGTGAAACAAAGCACCAAGAAGAAAGGGGACTATGAGTCCCTTCTTCCTCCAAGGGAGGGCTCTTGGACCCCCACTAGCTAACTCTTCTTACAACAAAGAAAAATGGAAAATGATGATGAAATAACTCTTTACAAATCCACTCAATGGGTGAGATGGATTGTCCAATGCAATGGTGGCAATATGCTCTTGACAAGGATGGAGTCCTCAAGAGAATAGAGGCAGCATAACATTACCTTGAATTCCTTGAGAAAATGATGTGCATCCATGGATTTTTATAGCATTCATTTGGGTTATTGTTTAACTGCTTTGTAGTGTGAAAAGGGGCCAATTAGGGCATTCCTAGGTCTTTGACCAGCCCACCAGTCGGATCCAGTCCAGATTTGAGGGTCAAATCGTCTTGGGAGCTGAACCATAAGTGGGTGGGAGGCTGACCACTCTCATAGATGCGTCGTTTAGAAGGTGCGCGACATTTTGCGATAACAGTCGCGCATCGTGAGCATGTGCGCGATTTCTGCGTTCTTGTTTCACGCATGTGCACGCACCCAATGTCTGCATAGAACTCTTCAATTTTTCACTACTTTGTATAGTTTTTGACCTTTTTTTAATGCTTTGGTATTCATTCAGGTCCATGGATGACTTCATCACTGTTTGACGATGCTGAGTTCTTGTAATCATGTGCGGATGAAATTTCAGTGATAACAATGAGCTCTGATTGTTATTCCAGATCGGCGATGGGGGAAGTTTCGGCCATGAAGTTACCGAAGAAGGTGTTCGTTCCCCACATTTCAAGTGAATTAGTGGAATTAGTAAATGGTTCATTAGCATCATTCAAATCTGTCATGGTGTGCTTGAGATAACGTTCACGGTTAATCCTAATTTTCTTTGGCTGTCCATTTTCTGGCAGCCATAAATGCGACCAATCCGTTGCAAAGTAACCATGTAGTTTCTTGGACCAATCCCTACTAAAAAATAAACCATAGACTTCAAGGATGTCAACAACAATGATGTCAATAATCTGGTGAACCTTAGGATTAGAATAGAACCTAACGAGAACATTCTTTAGTTCACCAATTACCTTAACATTCGTCCAATCGAGCTAAATGATTTTAAGACTAGAAGGTTGAACTTCTACGTTAATTTTTTGGTAGATGGACAAGGGCATCACATTTGATGATGCGCCGGAATATACCATGCAATTATGTACATTTCTATTGAAAATTTCAAAAGTTAACAAGAAAGGTGCGACATTTTTGCGAGTATTAACAACAGAATTCTACTGATGTTTAGTCGTTGTCCCTGAAATTACTTTATCTACATTTGATACAGGTTTTTCTGTGATATCACTTTTATCTGGGGGTTTAGGTTTCTTTTTAGCAAGGAGATATTGAGCTCTTTTAGAATTGATTTCCGCAGTTTTCTTGTTGTTCATATTGTTGTTTTTACTATTTTCTGCAATGTTCTGAAGCATTTTTTGTAGAAGAAGAGGGAATTTCAAAAGTTCATCAACAAAATCATTATCCCTGAGTTTCTTTAGGTCTTCAATGAAATCATACTCTAAAACTGGGGCTGCTAAATTATGTTTTGTTTCATCTTGTTTCAATTGCTTCGGGGGCACACTATTAGCTAGTTTGGAAGAGGGTTTACTTTGTGTTTTGTTTTTGGTGTTGTAAGGGTGGACAGTTTCAAAGTTTTCTTGAAAACTATTGTCGGAGAAATGTATGAAGATATTGGGAGATGAATCCTCTTCTTCAAGTACTTATTCTTTGGCTATGTCTTCCGAACTTTTAGGAGGAACGAAGTTATCATGTGCTTCAAGGATAGTTTGCAGAGCGTATTGTAAGCTTTCAAAATTTAGACCTTCAGGGGTCGGATTTGGCCGTTTGGGGGAAAAAGGATTTCCGAAAGGAGGTTTAAAAATTCCTTTGCTTGAGGAAGCTTCTTTAGCCAATCTCTTCAAGTCTACGACTTGATTCGATAATTTTTGGACAACCTTTTGCAAACTTTCTAAGTCTAAAGTTTTTTATTGGGTTTTGGTTTGGGGAGGCCTAGTAAGAATTTCTCTTTTCTTCTTAGAAGATGGGGTTATTTCTACCTCATTACTAAGATTATATTTCAAGCTCAAAATATCTTTTTCGATTTGGCTTGCCTCCTCGAAGGCTTCCAGTAACGTAGAATTCTTAGACCTTTTAACCCAAATTTCTATATTATTGTGTAGAACTTTAGTGTAATATGCCACAATAAGGCTTTCTACGGGCAATGAATTAGTGGGGATTCAGTTTTTTAACGTGAGGAACCTTTGGTTAAAATATTTTACTTTCTCCTTAGGGTTCATCTTTAATTTGGAAAGTTCCATGACTAAGACTTCAAGAGATTTATCATCTTTGACCTTCTCTAGGAAACAAGTTTCGAATCTGTCCCGAGATACAATGGTGTGAGGTTGTTGGAAGAAATACCATGTAGAGGCATTTCCCTCAAACGTGTAGGGAAAAAGTATACATACTACCTATTCATTTTCTACACTTTGGAGCCTAATGGCTAGCATGAATTTCTTTATGTGATCCTCGTAGATTTTCTTAGAATCTGGATCGAACTTAGGTAACCATTTCTATGGGTGTTTTGGTAAAGGGTGTTGGGGTCCAAGTACAGCCACAACATCTTGATCGGGCCATGGTATGGAGAGATTGTTTTGGTTTTCCGTGGGTGTAGGTGGTGTTGAAGGCCAAGATGTTTCAGATAATGAAATGCCTTCATCAGATGACTCTCCTCCTGAAGAGGATGGAGATGAATGAGGTGGGGAAGGTGGAATACCAGATCCCCTGGCTCTAGGAGTAGATGTATCATTAGGATTGATAGTATCATATCCTAGAGGGTTTAAAAGAAGACCAGTTCCTTCAAGCTATTCTCCAATATCATAGAAATCCAAGGGTTGATTAAGTGGTCTACCAAGTTGTCTGATATAGGCCAAAGCACTGTGTGTCCTTAAAAGTGATTGACGAAAAATTTCTTTTACATCAGACCCTTGAGGGTTTGGTGTTACTGGCTCAAAGGGAATCTGGGGATTTTCATTCGAGGTAATTGTTGTTTTAGAAGTACTGTTGTTGTCAGAATGACTCTGTGTTACTATAGGGGAGTGAGTGTGTGGGGGAGGAGTCTTGCGACTTCCACATGCCATCAATTGTAATCAATCCCTCCTTCTAGCACCATTTGTTGACAGGCGAAATTGATTGTCCGTTAACTGGAAGAGCGAGCCTGGTCCAGGGTTGTCTAAATAACCCAAGCGGTTTGGTGTAACTCGTTTTGATGGGTTTAATGGCTCTGTTAGCCAATCTAAAATCCTAAAAAGAAAATGAAAAGAAAGGAATAAATGAACTAATTCTAACAACTATATATTATATATATACATATGTTCTAATATAACTATTGTTGGTATTTTAAGCAGAAAATATACTAATATCACTTATGTACACCATTTACAAATTGAAAGCTTTAATCGAAACTTACGAAATCAATATGAAAATGATTTCTTTTAAGAAGAAGATAAAGAAAGAACATTTAAAATATTTTTTGTTTTCTTCTATAAGTCTAACTAATCTTGAATTTAAATAATCTACAAAACACAGACGTGTAGACAGTCAAAAGCTAATCTAGACATTCTGGTTTCATTAGCATGTAAATGATAGAATTAAGAAACATAAATTAGCTAATTTGTAGTTAGTTTGTGAGATGAATCCAAGCGTCCGTATGAGTGAATAACATCCATCTTCCATGCCCAAGAGAGAAATATGCAATGGACTTTATGACCGTTCTAAATAAATTCAAAACATGTATTGGTAGTTGAGTTTTAATAATAGAAGAGGAAACATAAATTTAAACATGTGATCTTATAATTACACATAATTACAACAAGATAAATCTGAACGTGCATTATGTAATTTCATCATTCAATTAAAATTCAAAGATAAATCCTATCATTTCAATTAAAGATGTGATCACAATATTTATATTTGGAGCACCAAATGATAGATGGCATTTATAATATAAGTATTCCAAACATACAATAGATCATCGAGTCTAAATCCATCAGACCTATCGATATATCATGATTAACAACACATAAATGAAAACATCATTTAGAAAAGGATAAAACCAAAATGTATCTATGTTGTTTCATTAAGTATTGGAGTCACTCGTCCATCTCTTGCCCTCAACCAAGCTGATTTTCATTACAAAATATGGATTATTTAAATAGTTCATGTAAGCTAAACTTCCTATCTTCTACGATAGGGTCATATTTCAAAAATATCTAAAAATTACAAACATAGAGGGATTAGAGCCTCTCTAGATCAAACTAAATCTTGTGAGAATTTTCTCCTATTTACAAAATTAGAAAAAAGAGAATAGTTGATCGACTAAGTCCAGCATGCTTCATCCCACTAAATCAGCATCAGATACATCCCATCCTAAAATAAAAACGAAATGGGTAAGTTAAATATTTTATTAACAATCAATTGCTAAATTTTATATGAGAAATTGACTTGGCTACAAAATCTCTCGATTCTGTACCCAGTCTTATTATTGGTAACAAAAATCTAAATCAATCTAGATTAATTAGAAAAATAATAAAAAAGCATAACTGTGATAAAAACCAATCTTACCATCCGACTGATAACAAAATTTGAATCACAACATCTCATAATTAATCACGACCTTGACACTGTCAACATTTTTTATTATGATATTGTCTGTCCTTTTCAAACGTTTTACTTGTCTTTGTGCATTGGCCTTGAGCTGACGGTTTTCATTTGCCAATGAGTCATTTTGAGCCATGAGAGCTTTGATCCTCGCTTGAAGGATGGGGATGTCTATGTAGTACTGACCTATCCAATGTAAACAAGCTTTGAAATGTACAGCAGGGGTAATCATTTGAGGAAGTGTGTGATTGTGTGCTAAAACACCACTACCATCCATTGTCGGCCTATGACCGAGCTTGATACTTGTAAATTCCTTTCTTTGTTTTAGACACAGTGGGAGTTTATTCACATAATCAAATGGTTGGTCTAGTTGAGAACAATTTGGATCTTCCTATTGTAGAAACCTCTCGATCTCGAAGTCCGATTCCTCATGCATATCGATCGATTTGATCAAGCTCACATGAGCTTTGGATCTATTACACAGATTTCGAGAAATGAATCGACCAACCTTCTTGTTATGAAACCCTACTTCTTGATTATTCTTTGACTTCTTGCGAGGGTTTCCAATGTTGGATTTGTTAGTAGGGTCAGGGTAGACATTTGGCTCATGCACAGGATTTTTGATAAACTTAGAACTAAAACCATGTTGCCCACATAAAAGAGGATTAGACAATGCCTCTTTAGAAGAATTATTACCTGGGTTTCCAATTGATAACTTAAGTGGCTTCTCTATCATTGGCTTATCCATTATAGGGGTCTCTATAAGATTTAATATAACGAAACCATTACGGGCTATGGAACCATCCCAATCCTCACCAAGTGTTTTCAAATGATGAACTAACAGTAATTTAATCAACCCATGGTGAAAGAGGCTTGAATCCAAGTTATGTTTCTTATATCTCTTTGACATTTTATACAAACATCTTAGCAGGAAAAACAACATGTTTAAATGGAATCCAATAAAATGCATGAGCAATCGTATGTGGTAAAGGAAAACCAAGCCAAAACGACCTTCATAGGTAATAAAATGTCTTAACACTGCCAAAAAACCATGTCATCTAATCTTGAGCAAGGAGAGTAGAGTATCTTTGTCACAGTAATGAATATTTCTGGAGGTGATGAACAAAGTCCAGGGTACTTCGTCCAATTTTGAATTTTTAAAACACTTTTGACCAGTGAGAGGAGCCTTGTAGCTTCACTTAGAAAATTTTCAGTGATCTCCAGCTGAATATCAACCACCTTGGCTATGCATCCATCAAATGTGAGGGTGAATTATTTGGCCACTTGTGAGTTATAACCCTGGAATTTCTTAATAAAAACATCCCAACCTTGGCTCTTCAGATCATAACTCGCATCATCATAGAACAACAAAGTTTGGGAGCCATTTGGCTTAGCTCGGGCGATAGGGGCCGTAAGGGTTCAAATTGAAGGTATCAAAGAAGACCCAAGCTCACTGTGTTCTTAGGATATAGTAGTGAAAGAGACAAGCTCGAGCTAAAACGATGGAAGCAAAACTAGGAACGCACTAGCGCAACCATAACATAAGCAATAGGGGTTTAAGTCATGAAAATCGGGCGTTTCTGGTGATGAATGCTTTGAGTACAGAGCATAACTCAAGACCCTAGCTCGTAATGAGGGATCTGTCAATTCAAACTGCCAACTAAAATGAAGTACAAGATACGTTCCAGGTGCGTTTAACTCTCATGACATGTAATGGGTAAACTCGATTTGCAAAGTTTAGGAGAGGATGCGCTTTTACAACCCAAATGCAAATCAAAAATTAAAATCAAAGTTGATTTACCACGAATGTTAAATGAACAAGCATTATAGTCCAAATGTCAATAAATTCTTGGCATATTTACAAAGTATCCAAAAGATTATCTTATAGTCCAAGAGCAACTCAACATAATCATTTCATTGGTATATGATAAGCTCAGAGAAATCATTAAAATGACATAGATGTAAGCCCATTGATTTTTTAAAAACCAAGTCTTGGATAGAACTATAATGCTAAATAAAATTTTCATGCTTGATTCATTCTTACATTCATGAATCAAGCATGAAAACACAAGATAAAAGTAAAACAATAATAATAAAATATCTTCTTTTTTTATAACCCAACAATCACCCTCAAATAGCAACATTTAGGGGATGAGGTGATGGTAGCTACATGAAGTGTTATTTGTCATTCAAAAAGCAAGAACATATAGTGTTGCTAACACTCTGCCACTTTTCTTTTGGTCCCATTGGCTAATTGCACCAACCATGGTTCAACATGTCTATTTGATTGCAGTTTACACTTATCAATAGTTTGAGGGGCCACATAACTCAAATTAGAACCTGGTTCAATTAAAATAGAAACTAGATGGTTGGCAATCATACCTTCCAGCTCCACTATTGAAGCTTGGTGGTCATCTTGATTATTGTCCAAGGATGCATAGATTTGTGGCATGGTATCATCGACGGTGCTAGATTCTTGGATATTGTAGACCCTCTTACTGTTCTATTGTCTGTGTGGGAAGTATCTCAATAGATGATCTTCTCCACAACCCCAACATTTTAAGGGGTCCTTCTTTAGGTTATCAGTCTTTCCTGAGGCTGTATTAAAAGGTTTATTTCCATTTTGAGAGGGGAAATTTTTCTGATACACACTTCTAGTAGGAAGGATCCTTCTAGAATATTTTCCATATTTCTTGAATCTTGTGGATTTAAACCCTTTCTTATAGAATCCCAAACTACTCCTAGTCTTCCAGTCTTCGCGAGGTCTTGTCTTACTCCCAAAATTTTCATAACAATACCTCGCCTTCCATATAGTTTCTTCTAAGGTCTTTGGTTCGTCGAAATCAATCCTATCCCATAGGTATGAGGTAACCTACTAATGAATTGCTGCATTTTTACTTTTTCATATTTTATGTAGGGTACATACCTTGTTCAAGAAATTTATTGACAAATTTGTCTATGGTGAGTTTTCCCAGCCTGAGTTCATAGAAATCCTTAGTTTTCCCATCCATGTATTTCTCTGACAGATATTGCTTCCTAAAGTATTTCGCAAACTATTTCCATGACAAGCCCTTCTCATGGACTCCTTTCACATTACTAAGGTCTTCCCACCAAATGGAAGATTTCCCATTTAGGTTGAAGATGGCTATTCGAGCCTTCAAGTTTTCAGAGTAGTCATGGAATCTGAAGTATTTCTTTAAACCAATAAGCCATACTTCAACCTCTTCTCCCTTCTTAATCTCTCTATCGAAAGAGGGTGGTTTGGCTTTCTTGAATTCTTCAGGATCATGATTTTTGGAATGCTTCCACTTCTTTCCTTTCCTTCAAGAATGTGAGCTAGCTCTACTACTAGAAGACCCTTTGCAGTTACTAGATTCCTTTCCAAAGGACTCCACCGATGAGTGTCCTCTACCTCCAGGCTAGGCCTTCTTCAAGGTACTCTTCCCAGTGTGGTCACTTATGGAGTCATATTTTTGGATCTCAAGTGGACTTTGACTTCTCTTGTTATGTCATTGGTCCACATGACTAGTTGCAACTTCATGTTGTAGTTTCCTATGTGTGTCGGATACGCTTTGCAGCAAGACCATGTTAATTTCTATCTGTTTTTCTTTCTCCTTTATCAATCGCTCGTTGTCAGCCTTGCAACTCTGTAATTCGGCCCTGAGGCACCTTACAATTTCAGCTAGATCTGGAGGGGTTTCCACCGCCCTCCTTTCAAAAGATTCTTCATCTCTATTGTGGGAGCCATCCTCCACTTCATGACACGTAACCATCCTTCACTCTTGGAGTTTTCCCATGATTTACTGACTGATCGAGTCATAAAAAAAATACTTATTGTTAGCTAACAGTTTATTAGGTCATGAACAATACACAGTTCAATTTATTAAATGCATACACTCAGTAGAAATTTTCATTCTTTTCTTTAATAACATTTTTAATCAGACCTTTTAAGAAAGAGATAAGGTATAGTTTCATTATTTTAAAAGAACTCAAAATAGATTTTTTAAGCGACTCATCCATGAGCCCAAGAAGGCCAAGTGTTGTAACAATTCTCTGATACCAATTTGTAACACACCCACGACGAGGCTAAAAATAAAATAAAAATATTCCTCCTTCCAGGAACAAATTCTCTCTCTCTCTAAGTCAAATGAGATTTTGAGACCTTGATAGTCTCACCTCTTAATCAATCGCAGGCCCTTTTTCCCTCTAGTGTACGTCTTATGATACCCTCGGCCTTCTCCTCCGCACGTCAGCAAAGTCTCAGAGTTAGCGTTAGTCAATTTTTTCTTGGCCTCTCCTCGAATGTGACCTTGGCAATGACCACACGATTGCAGGCATGGCCAAAAGCGGTTTGGGGTCAAAATACTTTTCGGCACACAATCCTACTCAATTCTCCACGTGTCCTCCTGATGAAACAACGGTTTGAATTGCGCCTCGCCCTCGATATTTTCAAACTTCATGCAACTCTTTTCCCTGCAATGCTATGGGATCATCGATCTCGTGATATTGACGATACTGTTTTAATTGACAGTTCAGATATGCGACTCTAAAAAATACGGACTAGATTTGTCCCTCCTAGATCAACGACTATGATCTCTTCACCATTCTAGACTTCGAGGTTTTGAAATATCAAACCCTACTTCTTTCATGCTTCAAAATTCTAGAGCTGACGATATGCAGACACCTATCTTGCTGAATCAATGGTCTTTCTTCCACTTCGAGTGTTTGACCATTTAACCCAAATCAACGGTCCTCCAACCCTCTTCTCAATCAACGGTCGATATCTCCTTCAGGTTTCAGACTTATGAGATATCAAATCTCAAACCTTTTCCCCAATGACTTTTATCCAAAGGTTACAATCCTTTGATGCTTGTCCTTCTGATATGATGATCGAGGATTACTTCGAGTCTTCACCTAGAGCTCACAAATTTGCACCATGTGTTCTCCAAATCCGATGGCTATGAATCACTTCGGGACTTTACCTGGAGTTCACGGATTGCGCCACGTGTCCTATGAATCCAATGACTATGAATCACTTTGGGACATTACCTAGAGTTCATGGATTCATGCCATGTATCCCTTAGATTTATCTGTCTAGGTTCACTTCAGGTATTCGGGCCTTCGGGGTTTGGAAATCTTAGTTCTCAAACTCAAACCCACTACAATCTTCTTGGTTCTCTCAATCTGATAAAAAGTGTCCCTGTGCCAATCGATGGATCATGGCTCTTCAGGCTTTAGGTGTTTCACGACTTTTACCTTCGCCTTCCTCTGGACCTTCTAACCTATCAACACGTGTCCTCCTAGATCCAATGGTCCATATTTTCTTCGACCCTTCGGCTTTCCGTGCCTTGGGAATCTCAAGTTTCAAACTTGCCTCCTTTTGGACTCATGGTATCTGATGGTTCAGATCCACTCTGGTGATCCAATGCTTGAAGTTTACCCTAAACAATTTGACAGCTTAGATCTGTTCCTGTGATCAGAAAACTAAGATTCTACTTTGGGTTTCCTACTCTTCGGGCTTCAGAAACTTTGGGTCTCAAAATAGCCTCCTCTCGAACAGATTCCTATGGAGTCCATGATCTGTCGCCACGTGTCCCTCTAGATCGGGTGATCCAAATTCACTTTGGGTCTTTGGGGTTAAGGAATTTCAAATTTTAACCGAGATCCCTCAAACAGATTTCTTTGGAGTCCATAATCTATCGCCACGTGTCCCTCTTGACGATCGACAGTACCAAACTACTTCGGGACTTCATAACTTCGGTAAGTCCTCTTCTCCTGTGTGTGCAAGGTAATAAGGTTTGTGTACCTCGTTTAGATAATACATTTGTCGAGTCTTTGTGATGTGATACAATGACCATTCTCATTCCTCCTCCTACGATTCTGACTTACTCCGACTTAGAAGGTTTTCTAGGTGCTCAAAGGAGTCAACCTTTTCTCCTCCTATGGGCCCATCTCCTAGATTTCGTATGCGCTCCTGAAAGTGCTATCTCTTCTGATATTGATGTCTTTGAAGGTTTTCTTCATCCCACGCACGCCTTGCATGTTCAGGATTGCTTCAAACTCAAATTGAAGGTCAACAATGATCGAAGGTTCACAGGAATTTCAGGGGTCCCAACATGTGGGTTCTTTACCAAGGAGTTTGACCTTCGAAATCTAGAAAGTGCTCGCTCGATTCTAATCTAACCAGGATTGTTGAACCTCCATACTGTTGAGATCAACGACAAGGGTGAATTGCGGTCCACGAACTAGAGCATTTTCTATTTTCACCTTCATGCTCCATAGTGCTTCCCGACCCTCGATATTCATTCATAGATCGAGGATGCATATCAATTGCGGGGTTTAACTTGACCTTCATACAACTTGACATCTCAGAGCCTCGAGCTCCAAACTTCCTAGACCTAGGTCACGTGGATCTTCATAAAACTCATGGGCTATGATCCCCGCTCTTGTTCGAGTTTTTGGTTAAGGAAATAAGCGTAAGTTCAAAGTCTCCTAAACTACCGGTCTAAAGGGAACACCATCCTGAATTGCATAGATTTAATATTTGAATCAAGGCAAGGTAACTTGAGAAGTTACCAAATTAGTAAATATGCCCAAAGGCTTGGTCCGACTCCAGAACGATGAAGTAAATTCCTAGGGTAAGCACCTTCGAGTGATTAAACTGGGGAATATAGAAATTCAAGAAGAATTATAGGTTCTTAAGGAAACGAATGCATACTCATAACTGAATCATTTAATACAGAGAAAGAAACCTTTATAGACATGTAAATACTCACATGCATCCATTATTTACAATTCAAAAGATAAGGCAAGAAAACACTTATCAGAACCATAGAGTGTGATGCAACTGCTGAAAGAGGTGCTCGTTTCCACCCAACCATAGGCTTAGTCACTTGCAATGGATTTATCACTGACCACCCCCGATATTAAGCCATGATTCTTTGAGATTCAATCACTTACTTCAAGATCAATGGAAGTTAGGGATGAAGGTTACTCTCCTTCTCCCAATACATAAAATAAATAAGGAAGAATGTTACTCTTCTTCTCCTGGTT
This sequence comes from Picea glauca, assembly GCA_000966675.3. Classification (NCBI taxonomy): domain Eukaryota; kingdom Viridiplantae; phylum Streptophyta; class Pinopsida; order Pinales; family Pinaceae; genus Picea; species Picea glauca. The sequence continues at coordinate 117,598 of JZKD02S1833336.1, forward strand.
CAATCTCTAATTTCTGTGATCAGAACTCATTGTTCCTCCTTCAGTCCCCCCTCGGACATGAGGGTTTCCTATCTCTTATCTTCATTTTTCTTTGCAGGTCTCCCTCTATCCACCACACTTCCTTTCTTTCCTCCCTCGACAAGCTTTCTAGTGGCTTGAATCCCCTAGTCCGTGGTTAGGTTCAGAAGCCTTACCGATGGGTAGTCTACCCCATCCCTCATTAATTCTTGAGGAGTCCTTCCCACCTACCAGCCTAACGAGAATTCATTCCTAGTTAGAGGGTTGTTTTGATCTGAGCAAATTAATTCCAACATGGTATTGGTTTGGTGGAGGTTAATGCAACCATTCCTGGTCCCCTCCACCACCTTTCACAACATTTCATGGTCTCTCTCTTAGCACATCCCCTCTTTCAAAAATCATGCAACATGTAACCATTTTCTATTAAAATAATGATAATTTACATTCATCGAACTTCTACACAAGGTCCATCAAATCAAACATTCACACTTTTAAGTTTTCCATAGTTCCTCGACCCATATAGTTACATTTATAGACTAGGGGAAACTGTTAATGTTTTATGCTGATATTATAGTTCTTTGCATTTCATAAAGATAAGAGCATAATAACCACAAGATCACTGAGAAATACACATCCACAATAGACACAACATTTATC
>JZKD02S1833336.1:123598-144848 GCA_000966675.3 Picea glauca
CAAAAGGGGATTTGGTCCTTATACAATTACCGACTTGATTAATCCTCAATGGGGATTAATATAATAATAAAAATAATAATAATGACATGATTAAATCCACAATGGGGATTTAATCAAATAACAAAATAATAAGAATGCTCTTCGCAGTTACATTATTTCAACAGAAACAGGGTGTTACAAGAACAAAGGAAGTTGGTTCTTCCAATGAATGCAATTATTAAAGACATATAATAAAAATAATTCCATGGTTTTCTTCCGCATTGGGTTTCCGTGTAAGAATATTGGTGTATTGTGTATGTGTATGATTTTTCATTTTTCATGGTTTATTTATTCTTCACTTGTTGAATGATATTGGTAAAATGATCATAAAGATAAACAACACTTATATATTGTGGTTAAAAATGATGAAAATTCTCTATTATTGATTCACCCCCTCTTAGTAATCCAATAATTGGTATCAGAGAAAGTCCTTCAAGAAACAATTTAACCAATGGAAGGAGATCATGGATTACTTGAAGATTGGGATACCATAGATTGATGGGGAAGATTATGCCTTATGGATCAAAATAATGAAGGCACACATATAGACACTGGGATTTTATGTTTGGTGATCAATGGTAGATGGATACAAAGAACCAACCATTCCTCCAATAGATAAAGATGGAAAGAAACTTGAAGAGAATAATTCAAGAGCTGCAAGTGCACTCCTAAATGGCTTCTATAAATATGTCTACGCCAAAGTTATGCATTTTTATTATACACATGACATTTGGGTCAAGTTGAATAATGTATATGAAGGAAATGAGAAATTCAAAGAAGTTAAACTTCAAATTTTCAAAGCAAAATTCAAACAATTGAAGATCAGTGAAGACGAGAACATAGTTGCCTACTTTATACGAGTTGATGAAGTGGTAAATAGTATAAAATTATTGGGAGATGAGGTAAATGAATAGTTCGTTGTCAAAAAGGTATCAATATCTCTACCAATGAGATTTGATTCAAATATTTCAGAACTAGAAGACAGAGAGGATCTAGCTATGCTAACCATGGATGATCTACATGGGACACTCACATCTTATGAGATGAGAACAAAGAAATATAATGTTATTACAAAAGAAGAAGCATTCAAAGAATCCAAGAAGTCAAAGAAAAAGGTTAATCAAAAGGCAAAGTCAAATAGAATCTATAGTGACATTTCAGAAGATGATGAAGAACTAGCCAGCTTCGTCAGAAGCATAAAAAACAGAATCAACAAATATAGAGGTAATATTCCATTAATTTGTTTTAATTGTGAAGGAATTGGTCATTTTTCTAAAACAATGTCCCCATAAGAAAAAGGAAAATAATGAAGAGTATGATTCAAATATCAAACAAACAGAGAAACGAAAAAAAACCAAAAATACATTTTCCAAGAAAAGCTTTTGCACCAAAGAAGACAAAACCTCATCAGATGAATATGAAGCCATTGACAGTGGCACAAAAAGAGTTCTATTCATGGAAATAGAATATTTTGATGAAGAAAGATACAAATAAGAATATTTAGAGGAATAAGTTAACTAAATAGAAGAATTGTTAAGTGTGATAGAAGTTATAAAACGAGAGAAGAAGAAAAACAAGTCGATTCAGGAAGAACTAAATGAAAGAGGCATTTAGAATTCATACTCTGAATAACTAGAGCAGATGATTACTAAATTAAAAATCCAAGTAGAAGAATAAAATAGAATTAAATAAACACTTAGAGAGTAGGTAGAAGAAAGAGACAAGATCATTGGAAATTTGGAAGAAGAGATTGTCACATTGAGAAAATATCTTTAAAAGAAAAGCATCCAGAACAACTCCAAAGTTTTGAATGAGATCATTAGCAGTCAAAGGAAAAATCATGACAAGTCTGGACTAGGATACAACCAAACAGAAAATGGATTAAGCTCCAAAACAACATATCAAGAAACACAACCAAGAATCTATGTAGAGACAGTCAGAGGGGACAAGAATTTTTACAAGGAAGATCATAGAGACACTCCTCCAACTAGAAGATTCAAATTTCAAAATCAATAATAGACAGAAACAAGAAAGCCTCAAGAAGAAGAAGGGTTCATAAGAGTAACTCATTTTAGAATATCTACAACTCCAAGGTATCAAACATTGTTTCTTGGTTTATGTTATTCATGTAACAATTTTGGACATAAGGTTGTAAATTTCAGAGAAAATAAAAGGAATAGAGACAACCGTGAAATTTATGCATGAAATGATTATTCAATAAAGCCTAGTGAAACACATAACATAAGCCACAATAGGATTGAATCCTTGAGTACTGATATGGAATGCTACAAGTGAAACAACTTTGGACACATGGCCAAAGATTGTATAATGATAGTTCCTCCAAGAGAATCACAATAGAATAACAACAGTCACAGACAAGAACCTCAAAGAATATGGATAAGGAAACATAATCAGTTCAACATTGAAGAATGCACACTTGATCTACAAGATAAACAGAAGAAACATGGTTTAAATTTTGAAGGTGTCTACTCAAATCACATGAAAGGTGATGAGGACAAGTTTCTAACCTTGAGAAAGGAAAGAGATGGATCAGTCTCCTTTGGAAACGATGAATCAGACATAATAATTGGAAGAGGCACGGTCATAATTGGAAATAAGGATACCAAGGAAGAGAATGTTCTACTATTGGAGGATATGAAACACAATCTTCTGAGTGTAATTCAAATGTGTGATCAAGGTCAAAAACTTGTGTTCGATTCACAGAAGTGCGAGATAAGAAAATCAGGCTCAGGAAAAGTGGTTGTGATAGCTATAAGAACTTCATGCAACATATATGCATTAAATGAAATTGGAAATGAGAAGTGTTGTTTAGGAAAGGAATATGAAGTTTAGCTATGACAAAGAAGAATGGGTCATGTTGGAGTCGCCTTTTACAAGCGTTGAAATGTAATTCTTGAAATCAAAAGTTTACCCCGACATGCGAAGTGGCGATAGCCGCTATAGTCCTAAGTCACCGTCGCCTAAACTTTAAGCGAGTCTATCACTTTTATTACATCACACTATTGTTCTTTAGGAGTTACACGTTGTAAGGTTTCCAAACCCTGATGTGCAAAGTCGCAAAACAGTTTTAAAATTTTACCCAGGTTAGTGTCAGGGGTAACTCATTTTAAACCCTAGTTAAGCACCATTGGGGTTTCGCGACTCGACTATCTCTCTCCAAAAAAACTATACCTTTGGAGCCCCGAGTTGCGAAGTCGTGATTTCTATTAGTTAGGCATGGGTTAATTAAGAACTTAAGCCAGATCATGATTTTTTAACTAAATCGCGCCATCGCGATTTTGGGTATTTTGGATTCCAAGACTAGGAATGAAATTACCCGAGATGGTGAAAGCCGAAAAGAGGTTTCAAGAGTTGAAGGTACAAAGTTAAATGAATTAACTAAATTAATTAATTCCTTAAAGGGCCTTTAACGTACACAATCTACAGATGATTTTTTTGAATGTTTGTGCATTTCTTTCTTATCACAAATCTTTTAAACATTTATGGCATTGATTTGAATCTTGATGAGTTATTGGAAAATAAGATCTCGTCTCATGCCTAAATATTTCGATTAAATGATTTGATTGTTTTGTCAGCAAGGACTCACACAAAGTTTAAATGACTAAGGTAAGGGGTTTGTTTCATTATTTCAATTTCATTTCTATTGCACACAAAGTTTTTTTTTTAATCAGGATAACTTCTGTCTATATTTACAATTCTTACTACAGGTGATCTGTGTACAAAATTCTCTTTCATGGCTCCACAAAAGGCGTTCAAGGCGGCTGCCGAAAGTTCAGGTCAGGGCTTCGATGTTGTTTCCGATACTTCACCCCGAAGTATTAATACTGTCAAAACCTGGACATACATCTCCGACATCCTTCAGTCCGAATCGATAAATTGTTTAGATTATTCCAACGATAATGAGAAAGATGATTTGGCCACCAGATACAAAATTGTCATGCAGGCAAAAATGCACAAAATAGAGGCAAGGAAACGTCTACTTCCCTATTATGATATGATCAGATGGGTGCTAGACCATGTGGATATCCAAACCAGGACTATTATTAGTGAACAGAATGTGATGGTTGGGACTTTTAGACCGAAGCATCTGCAGGCAATGTAACAGCTGCCAACCACACCAAACTTCACGCACAATGTCGAATTTCTGGAAGGTTTCAAGGAGAAGGAATGCGAGCAATATGGAAGAAACTTGTCCGACCTAATGAGGGATTGGGTTTCGCACCCCGCAAAATTTAGGGCAGATTCTAATGGAATTTATTCAGTCTCCTCCTTAGAGCCACCATTTAGGTACATAGCAATGATGGCCTGTAGGTTGTATGGGAGGGAGGACACCGCACACGTTTTCCTCCCATGGGTGCCTCTAATTCATACAGTCGCTAAAGGGATTTCTTTCGACTGGGCCAAACTGTTGTCGAACAGTTTAACCAGTCGAATTACCAAATATCAAGCGCCGAAGGTGAGTGGAAAATCAACTTAATTTTTTATGTCTGCCTACATCATGGATGCCATTTGTTTCATGACGCCTTTCCCTCTAATGAGCTGAAGTTGGACTCCATCTAGTACTGAGCTTATCCATGTCTATCACTCGAAACTTTGGGAGGATAAGGCCACATAATTCATATATGAGATTTTCAATTGGGTAATGGTACTGATGCATGTCTCCATATTTGGTAACCCACTGCTTAGGATTTCAGATAGCATCTCCTCCAACTTGAGTAGTGTGGATGACTGGTATGTAGAAGCATAATTTTCATACATTAGGGTTTTCGGCGCATCTGTGCCCCGATATGCTCTACCACTATTCATGCTGGATAAGCTGGTATGTTGCGAAATCACCAGGCAAACCGTGCTCGGTGGCATAAGAAAAGAGCTTAAAGGTTTTTCGAAGAAGGTATGGCTGCCTTTTCCTATTCATTTGAATACATATTCTTTATTATATTTTGGACACGCCAAAGCCGAGGCTACGACCTTGGAGGAATTTAAATTTGTCAATATCTAGTTCAGGTGACATGACCCACATAAGGTCATGAGTAATCACATGGTGAGTTGTGGCCTGAAAAGATACAAGCACGAGCACTCACCTCATGACGAAATCTTCCAAGGTGTGAGATCCTATGTCGAGGTTATGAGCCAGATTCAAGCCCTGTCGCCTGGGGATAGGGCTGATCTTTTCAAGTTTCAGGAACATCGACGAAGCTGCCTTCCCCTAGTTTTATAGGGCAAGAGCCCACAGGCTACAGATGCACAACCAACGGGAGCCAAAGGTGAAAAGGACTCGAGTCCTAGCGGGGAGAAGGACCAAGGGAAAACCAAGGAGGCTGGAAACTCAAAGCTAGGAGCCGAAGGCCCCCAGAAGTAGGAAGGAAACCTCGAAAAGGGCACGTCAGGCAAGTAGGCCCAAGGCCAAGCGGAGATACCTTCGCAGGGATCAGGCAACCCACTTTCACTCGCGCCAAATGAGACGATTACATAAGTCACCCTTAAACAAACATCCAAGCAAATCGGCAGTCCGATTGCTATTGTCACACCCTTGCAATTCACAAAGGGGAATCCTGATGAGGGATGGATTTTCAATGGAGAAATGACACCTATTTCTGTAGAGGAGCTGCCTCCCAACGAAATTTTTTTTGACAACAAAAGAAAGGCTATGGTAAGGCAAGGATTTTATCAAAGAGAGGGTGCAGTAGCTAAAACATTTAAAATCATGATAGATGGGAGGGTCGCAAAAAAGAAAAAAATTGTAGAGGAGATAGCCAGGACGCTAGGGGCTTATGCTACAGCCAATTAGTACTCAGTTGGGACTTTGACAACCCAGTTGAAATGAAAGAACCTCCTGATCAGTAAATTGGAAGCTAAGGTAGCTACTGCTGACGCAAATATCAGGGACAAGGTGAGCAGGAGCCTTGAGGAAGCCCGAACAACCGACCTACGTGAAATCGAGAAGCTCAGGTCAGACCTCGAGAAGGTGCGTCAGTCAGCACAAACTAGCCAAACATAGGTAAGCCAGTAGGGGCAATAGATTATAGAGTTGTAGTCGAAATTGGAGGTGGCCGAGAAGCAGGTTGTAGACATAGAAATGTTCAGATCACAGGCTGCCAAAATCTGACATAAGGTACTTACGACTCAACAAAACTTACTGGAAAAGGTGAGAACCATTCAAAACCATTTCTGAATGATAGAGCAGATATTAGAGAACATTTCTTCGAGAGAAAGAGAAGCCGGGGCAGCATGGGTTGCCTTCCAGGACGTTGTTATAGCTACAACAAAGCTAGAGATGGTCAACACCTCAAAATTATCCATCATGGAACAAACCAGAGGTGATATCCTACTGAAGGTCTGGGAGCAGAACATATCGGAAAGTAGGGGGAGAGCTAACGAAGTAAAGAATTTTTGTCAGGAAACGTTCTCTTTAATAATTAAAGGTTTTCTAGATCTTGATATGGAGAGCATTGTTAGGACATTGGGCAAAATCAATATAGCTAAACATCTGTTGGACATCAAAGAAATCATGGAGGAGCAGAAAGTGGAGATATCCTAGATCATCCAGGTTGATATGGCCCAAATGGACAAATGGCTAGTACAACCAAATTTACAATTATGCTCCATCATCGCAGAGGACCGAAAAGTGGAAAAGAGTTTACCATAGCTGGTGAAGAATTGTTATACTCTTGAAGCGAGCGCCCAAGCAGAGCCTTCCAGGCTGATAGCCCAGTTGGTGGAGAGGTGCATCACTTGCACTGAGGAGGTGAAAGGGAAGAATTCTGGTGTCAAATAATGAAAAATGTCTACCTATTCTATTTTTAGAACCCAAAGAGTAAGGTAAGGAAGGTGCTCTACCCGCAGGAAGGAGGACAAAGACAAAGAAGTGAAACGCATAAATTTCCCATTTTGTAACCAAAAACTTCTAGAACGATTGAGATTATAGCGTTTAGGAGTTTGTATAAATATGCATTTTGAAGTGAGAATAAAGGTGGGACCTTTCTTGGTCGATTGTAATAGAGACTTTCTCCCTTTTGAAAATTAATACAAATCAATCTGAAGATTCCTGATTCCATGAAGACTGAGTTATGAGTTTTGTTTTCTCTGTTATCTTATATTAAATTTCATTTCACATATATATTTTTGATCAATGCTTAGCTACAATTTAGTGCAACTTCTACTGTGGTGACCAAATTTTAGTTGTCTAATCGCTTGCAGTTTTTCCTCTATATCAGCTATCAGCAGGTACAAGACCTGTGAACTTTTTAGATCTCTATATTTTATGCTTCGTCAAATTACTTCTTACCTTTTTCTTCTTCTATTTACAAGGTGAGATTCTCCCTCAAAAGGAGCCTCGCATTGTCGACTGCTTAATGTTTTCTCACATTTCATACATGATTGTTTAAAAAGTTAACTCAGTTACAAGAGAAGGTCTTTGTTTTGTGTTCTATCTTAATATCATTTTTCGAAAGTTCTCTTTTATACAGTTAAAGAAAAAGTTGAAATGGCATTTTAATCCTCAAACTTTCTTTTCATTTTCTATTTCTCCATGACTGTTCCCTTTGCAAGACAACCCAACATCAAACCCAGCCTATCAGATCAAACCATCATCGCTTTGAACCTATTCGACACCATACTTAAAACCGCCATCACCTAGGTCAAACTCGAACGTTCATGGGCCGCAATTGAATGGGATATAAGCATCCATGAACGTTTGGAAGCAAGACAGAGACAACTTAGAAATCAGCCTTAGCTTCCCTTTTCCCGAAGGTTGATTTTTCCCCTTTTCATCTTTTTACTCACTTTTGGATGCCTAGAACCTGTACTTTTTAGCCTTAAGTATAGACTCTGGAACAACAGGTCACATAAACTTTGATAACATTTTCAAAGTCAAGAAAAAGGAAGCAGTGATATAAATTCCCTATATCACGAAGACAAGCAACACTTTATGAAACCATTGTCAACAAGGAAAGAAAACCAAGACTAGTTTCAAGTCAAAGGAATACTCCACAACAAAGCCAGTGGAAATTGTGCATACTGATCTAGTTGGACCAACTAGAACAAAGGGGTTAATATGTGGGCAATATTTTATTCTATTGGTTGATGATTATACAAGAATGATCGTAGTTTTTTCTCTCAGGAAAACATCAAAATCATTCAAGAACTTCAAGATATACAAGGATATGGTTAAAAATGAGATAGATCTGAAAATCAAATGTTTAAGATCAGATAATAGAGGAGAGTTTACTTCAAAGGAATTTATGGAATTTTGCAACAAAAATGGGATAAAAAGGAAATTCTCAATCGCTAGGACACCACAACAGAATGGAGTCATCAAAAGGAAAAACATGATAGTACAGGAAATGGCTCAAACTATGTTAATGGATTCCAAGTTGACAAACATCTTTTGGGCACATGCAGTGCATACAACAATTCACATTTAAAATAGAATAATGCTTAGAAATAACAATGAAAAAATCCCTACGAGCTATGGAGAGTGTTATCACATGCTAATTTGCATTAAATTTTGCAAAGCATCTTGTCCTTGTGCTATATTTCCATTAGATTTAAAAAAAAATTCACCAGCTCCGTCAAGCTCCCATCACCTAATTCCTTCACTCGAATGATCATCCAAAATAGTCATGTCCTCCATGAGTTAAAAATTTGGCAAATATCCCAAACCTATATCTAGCCTAAATGCTTATCTAAATCCCTTGGTTCCATCACTTCATTCATTTTTACCCTTATTATCATATTCTCGTTGAAAATTAAAATTATTCCTTTTATTGAGCTTAAGCACCCTTATCCTATCCACAAAGTCATGTGATAATCCACATATGTCCAAATTCCTAAGAAAATGGAAAAAACATTTATTATTATTAATATAAATATTTTTATATTAAAATTTTTATATTAATATTTAATTCATGACCTCACATCAAATCATGGGCACGGATCTCAATTTTTAACATTGAAAGGTCAAAGGGTGGATGGAAGGTGCACATACATTTCGGGCAAAGAACTAGCGTGGAGGTTAATTAGTTGAAGGTGGGATGAAATTTAGATTTTGGTTTTGGTGATTGGATACATCTTCTCATGTGATGCATTTTGGGGGTAAAAGTGGGTGAACTAAAAACCACTCCTCTCTAGCCCGAAATAATAAATGAAACCATTGATCATATGGTTTATGCGCGACATATTTTCCAGGAGTGTGTTTCAATAATAATTATGGAAGTTCCAATAAATGAAATTCTTCCTCACGGTTAAAAGTTTTTACAGAGGTAAAATTTAAATTTTACAAATTAAAGAGATTAATATTTATTTCCATGAAAAAACATTAAACGGGAAGATGCACATGATAGGAACACTTGGATAAATTTTTATCCAAAGTTTTTACAGAAGTAAAAGAAGAATATTAAAAGTATTTTACCAAAGATGGTAACCAAGACATGGTTTTCAAAACCATGGGAAACAAACTAGTAAATGGTTTTCATAGTGAAACGGTAAATTTGAAAAAACAAGACACAGTAAATGGTTTTCACAATGAAATGGTAAATTGGGAAAAACAAGATATGGTTTTCAAAACCATGGGAAGAAAGCAATAAATGGTTTTTCAAAACCATGGGAATGAATTAAAATATGGAAATTTAATTCTACAAGATAAAAAGTATTTGGGAATTATTTTTATTCAAATATATTATTCCCAAATTTTTAAAGGAAAATATGGATAAATGGAATTAGATTTGAAAGAGTACAAGTGACATTTAATAGAGAATGTGGCAAAGGAAGGAGCTAAAGTGTCAGAGGAATCTGCAGTTGGATCATGAAACAAGTTTTCTAAAAACTGTCATTTGTAATCATTGTACTCAGTTTTAGAAGATGAAACGTTTCAGTTCAACTATTGTAATCGGTTTCTAATTGAAAGGAACGCAAAATAGTATAAATTATAGTAGTTATGAATATATTAATGTGGGCATAAGTGCAAGGGCACCTCTTAGTTGTATTCTGAACTCAATTGTAAATTTCTGGAGATGAATTGAATACACACACATAAGCTTTTGAAGTCTCTATGAAAAGATTTAATGGTGGTGATATAAGTTTTGTCTGATCTCATTATATGTATTTCCTGTGTTCTTTAATTCCATTTGCATTTTCTTCTATTTAAATTGGATAGTTAAAATCTATGAATTCATCTCTTGATGCTCTCATCTTAAGCAATTTAAACTGTGTAATTTTCTTCCTAACTAATTCAAAATTCGTTCTAGTAAAGCTATGATGCAGTTACATTTTCTCTCTTTCTTCCTACACTCTAATTAAATACAATTTTACAACTCAGATTCATTGCCTCATTTAGTCTTTATCCTCTGGAGATTTCTATCGGCCAGTCATTATTTTCACTCGATTTAAGAATTTCGACTCCATAACCCTAAGTGCCCCTCCCCTTCCTTGCTAACAAATTTATAAAAAAAACCCGAAAACAAACTAAATCTATCCAATGATTTCCAAATAAATATCAAGTGACACAAGATATCCCCTTATGAGTTGAGTAGGCTAGTGCCTAGCTCTAGAGCTGGTTGAAATAGTTACCTCTATCATTTTTCTATCACCTAGAAAAAAATTATAGAGTGCTAACATTTTGGCATCGTTGTTGGGGAACAAAGGTGAAATCTTCCCTGGGAGAAATGACAAAGTTCATATCTGAGTACTGATGGTGAAAATTATTTAGACACGAAAATTGTGTACATCATTCACCTCGCGACTCCATTTTCAAAAATCTAGAATTAAAAAATTTCATGGCGACTCCATTGTCCAAAGACTCAATGGCCTAAAGATGTTATTGATGACTCCACTGCTTCAAGATGGAGTACAGATATGCAAGGTATGCTCTAATGAATCGCTCTCATATTCCTGGATTTCCAAATCAAATTCCTCACATTGATTGGAAAAAATATTTTCCTAAATTCAAAGATGGGAAAGGAAATGATGTTTCCCTGCACTTGATTAGATTTCACATACACATATGTAAGCTGGGGGTTGAATTTCATGAGGATTGTTTCATGAAATTTTTTATTCTACTCTAATGGGGAAAGAAATATTATGGTATGAAGGTTTAAAACTAGACAACTTATACTCTCTTAAATATTTCCATATAACATTCTTTAAGCATTATCGAGAATCTAATCCTTCATTCTTGGTGTTTTAAGATTGTTGTGAATTTTGTGAACATTTCATTAAGTACCTTGAAAATGTTTTTGTTGATGAAGAGTGTATGAATGATGTAATCATGGAATCCTTTTATGAACATTCATCCCAAAAACAAATAGTATCCGCTCCTTTAGTTGAAGATGAAGTTGATCAAGAAATTGTTGCTAAAAGTCATTTTCCTTCTCCTGAACTCGATGAAGATAGTCAGCGAGATTTCTAGCAAGACAAAGTGTTTCAAAGTTGTCTTTCTTCCTCTGTGAATGATGTGGTTGTTCAAATTCTAAGTGGCCTAGACATGGATGAGGATTTTGAAACTGCATCTATGGATACTTCAAGAATTGAACAAACAACTGACATAGATTTTCAGGAAAGCAGCAAAACAGTGTATGCCACTTTTCAATTAGAAATACAGAAAGATAATGAAGAGGCAATTGTTTTATTTGATTCCTTTGAAAACCATGGTTTTGAAAATGCATCCATGAGAACTATAGACTGTGAAATAGTGCATGATGTTATATTTTCACATTTGCAAGAAGATTATGAGAAGGAACTTATTTCCATTCGTTCATTTGAAATTCAAAATGACAGTCCTCAAGCAAATTTCCAGAAGTTTAATAAAACCAAATCAGAATTGTTTGATGAACAAGAAGATAGCCTTGATGCAAATAATATGGATATCATATTTGAAGATGTTCAAGAATGTATGATTGTTTTTGTTGATATGCATGGAAGAGTAGAAAAACCTATGTCTTCCATTTCATTTGAAAAAAATTTCAGAACTGAATAAATAGAGAAAGAGCAACAAACACTTATGGATAAGGCTTGTCTTTTTGTTTTTATTCATCAAGAAGAAATGTTTTTTCTTGGTTTCCAAGATCCTATGGCCATCCTATTGCAGTCATCATTTAAGGAGGAATTTGTTTCATTCATAAGCTCAAATTTTGGATTTAATTTTTGTTTTCAGCTGCAATATTTTACATTTGTTTGCTTTCTTAAGAAAATGTGATCAGAGAAAAATCTAGAATCCAATTTCTTGGTTGGATGCATTTCCACTTTAGAATCACTTGATTGAGTATTCATTTCAACATTTTTAGAGTAGATAAGAGTGTGCGAATAAGCTTGTTGGTTAAGCATTTTTCAATTTGGATTTCAGGTAGTGTGTACAGTCATATTTTAGCGGTGTATTCAATGTTCAGTATCCAGCTGAGAGCAGTGTGAAAAATTTGGTTTTCAGTAGACATCTGTGACAAGTTGGAGCAGGGTACACACACATGTTTTGGGAGTATCCCAATGGATCAGGCACTGGTTCTACGAGTTCTTTTCTACCTCACTGGGAGTATAGCATCCCCATTTGGAGCCAATGTTATCACATGCTAATTTTCATTAATTTTTCCAAAGCATCTTATCCTTGTTCTATCTTTCTACTTAGATTTTAAAACTTTTTTGCCATCTCTGTCAAACTCCTATCACCTAAATCCTTCACTCGACTAATCATCCAAAATAGTCATGTCCTCCATGAGTAAAAAAATTGGCAAATATCCCAAACCTATATCTAGCCTAAATGCTTATCTAAATCCCTCGATTCCATCAGTTCATTCATTTTTACCCTTATTATCATATTCCCATTGAACATAAAAAAATATTCTTTTTATTGAGATTAAGCACCCTTACCCTATTCACAAAGTCATGTGATAAGACTCATATGCCCAAAGTCCTTAAAATTGAAAGGTCAAATGGTGGATGGAGGGCGCACATAAATTTTGGGCGGAGAACTAGTGTGGACATTAATTACTTGAAGGTGGGTCGAAATTTGGACCGTGGTTTTGGTGATTGGATACATGTTCTCACATGATGCATTTCGGGGGTAAAAGAGGGTGAACTCAAACCACTCCTCTCAAACCGGAAATAATAAATGCAACCATTTATCATATGGTTTAAGCACGACATATTTTCTAGGAGTGCACTTCAATAATAATTATCGAATTTCCAATAAATGAAATTCTTCCTCGCAATGAAAAGGTTTTACAGAGGTAAAATTTAAATTTTACAAATTAAAGAGATTAATGTTTATTTCCATGGAAAAGAATTAAATGGGAAGATGCACGTGAAAGGAAGACTTAGATAATTTTTTATCCAAAGGTTTTACAGAAGTAAAAGAAGAAGATTAAAAGTATTTTACCAAAGATGGTAACCAAGACATGGTTTTCAAAACCATGGGAAACAAACCAGTAAATGGTTTTCACAGTGAAACGATAAATTGGAAAAAACAAGACACAGTAAATGGTTTTCATAGTGAAATGGTAAATTGGGAAAAAAAAGACATGGTTTTTAAAACCAAAGGAAACAAGCAATAAACGGTTTTTCAAAACTACAGGTATGAACTAAAATATGGAAATTTAATTCTACATGACAAAAAATATTTGGGAATTATTTTTATTCAAATATATTATTCCCAAATATTTAAAGGAAAATATGGATAAATCTAACTTGATTTGAAATAGTACAAGTGACATTTCAAAGAGAATTTGCAATTGGATCATGAAACACTTTTTCTGAAAACTGTCAATTGTAATCATTGTACTCAGTTTTAGAAGTTGAAACGTTTCAGTTCAGCTATTGTAATCTCTTTCTAATTGAAAGGAACATTAAATTGTATATTTATGATAGTAGTTCTGAATGTGTTAATGTGGGAAGAAGTGCAAGGGAACCTCTTAGTTTTCTTCTGAACTCAATTCTAAATTTCTGGAGATGAATTAAATACACATGAAAAATCTTTTGAAGTCTCTATGAAAAGATTCTAATGGTGGTGATATGTGTTTTGTCTCCTCTCATTGTATGTATTTCATGTTTTCTTTAATTGGATTTTCATTTTATTCTGTTTAAATTGGATAGTTAAAATATCATAATTTGTTTCTTGAGGCTCTCGTCTTAAGAAATTTAAACTGTGTAATTTTCTTCCTAACTAATTTAGAATTTGTTCCAGTAATGCTCTGATGCAGTTATTTGTTCTCTCTTTCTTCCTACACTCTTCTTAAATACAAATTTACAACTCAGATTCATTGCCTCATTTAGACGTTCTCCTATGGAGAGTTCTATCAGCCAATCATTGTTTTCATTCACTTTCAGAATTTTGACTCCATAACCCTAAGTGTCCCTCCCCTTCCTTTCCAACAACTTTATAAAAGAACCCCAAAACAAACTAACTCTAGCCAATGATTTCCAAATAAATATCAAGTGACACGAGAGATCCCTCTCTTAGCTAAGAAGGCTAGTGCCTAGCTCTAAAGTTGGTTGAAATAGTTACCTATGTCGTTTGACTATCAACTGGAAAAAAATTACAGAGTGCTAACATTTTTGAGCCATTGCTGGGGAATGGAGGTGAAATATTCCTTGGGAGAAATGACAAAGTTCATATCTGAGTACTAATGGTGAAAAGTATTCATACATAGAAAGGTTGTATATCATTCACCTGACGACTCCATTTTCAAGAATCTAGAATTAAAAAATTTCATGGCAACTCCACTGTCCAAAGAATCAGTAGCCTAAAGATTTTATTGATGACTCCACTGCTTCAAGATGGATTACACATCTGCAAGGTATTCTCCAATGAATCACTCTCATATTCCTGTATTTCCAAATTGTATTCCTCACATAGATTGGCAAAAATATTTTCCTAAATTCAAAGAAGGGAAAGTAAATGATGTTGCCTTGCACTTGATTAGATTTCACATACACATATGTAAGTTGGGGGTTGAATTTCATGAGGATTGTTTGATGAAATTTTTTATGACTACTCTAGAGGGGAAAACAAGATTATGGTATGAAGGTTTAAAACCAGGGAACTTATACTCTCTTAAAGATTTCCATATAGCATTCTTTAAGCATTATGGATAATATAATTCTTCATTCTTGGTGTTTGAAGATTGTTGTGAATTTTGTGAACATTTCATTAAGTACCTTGAAAATGTTTTTGTTGATGAAGAGTGTATGAATGATGAAATCACATAATCCTTTTACGAATATTCATCCCAAAAACAAATAGTAGCCCCTCCTTTGGTTGAAGATGAAGTTGATAAATAAATTGTTGTTAAAATTCATTTTCCTTCTCCTGAACGCGATGAAGATATTCAACAAGATTTCTAGCATGACAAAGTGTTTCAAAGTTGTCTTTCTTCCCCTGTAAATGATGTGGTTGTTTAAATTATAAGTGGCCTAGACATGGATGAGGATTTTGAAACTGCATCTATGAAGACTTAAAGCAGTGAAAAAACAACTGACATAGAGTTTTAGGAAAGCAACAAAATAGTGTATGTCACTTTTCAATCAGAAATACAGAAATATAATGAAGAGGTAGTTGTTTTATTTGATTCCTTTGAAAATCATGGTTTTGAAAATGCATCCATGGGAACTCTAGACTATGAAATAGTGCATGTTTTATCTTTTCACATTTTCAAGAAGATTACGAGAAGGAAATTATTTCCATCCATTCATTTGAAAGTCAAAATGATAGTCCTCAAGCAAATTTCCAGAAGTTTAATAAAACCAAATCAGAATTGTTTGATGAACAAGAGGATAGACTTGATGCACATAATATGGTTGCAATATTTGAAGATGTTCAATAATGTATGAATGTTCTTTTTTATATGCATGGAAGAGTAGACAAACCTATTGCTACCATTTCATTTGAAAATGTTCTCAGAATTGAAGAAATAGAGCAAGAACAACAAACACTTATGAATAAGGCTTGTCTTTATGTTTTTGTTCATCAAGAAGAAATGATTTTCCATGCTTTTCAAGATCCTGTGGCCATCCTATTAAAGTCATCAGTAAAGGAGGAATTTGTTTCATTCATAAGATCATATTTTGGATTCAATTTTTGTTTTCAGCTGCCATATTTTACATTTGTGTGTTTGCTTAAGAACAATGTGAGTAGAGAAAAATTGGGAAGCTAATTGCTTGGTTGGATGCATTGACACTTTAGCATCACTTGATTGAGTATTCATTTCAGCATTTTTAGACTAGATAAGAGTGCATGAATAAGATTGTTGGTAAATAATTTTTTAGTTTGGATTTCCAGTAGTGTGTACAGTCATATTTTAGCGGTGTATTCAGTGTTCAGTATCCAATTGAGAGCAGTGTGAAGAATTTGGTTTTCAGCAGACATTGGTGATAGGTCGAAGCTGGGTACACACACATGTTTTGGGAGAAGCCCAATGGATCAGGCACCAGGTCTATGAGTTATTTTCTACCTCACTAGGAGGATAACATCCCCATTTGGAGCCAATGTTATCACATGCTAATTTGCATTAATTTTTCAAAAGAATCTTGTCCCTATGTTATATTTCCACTCAGATTTTAAGACCTTTTCACTAGCTCTGTCAAGCTCCCATCACCTAAATCCTTCACTCGGCTCATCATCCAAAATAGTCATGTTCTGCATGAGTCAAAAATTTAGAAAATATCCCAAACCTGTATCTAGCCTAAATGCTTATCTAAATCCCTCGGTTACATTCATTCATTTTTACCCTTATTATCATATTCTTATTGAAAACTAAAAATATTCCTTTTATTGAGCTTAAGCACCCTTATCCTATCCACAAAGTCATGTGATAAGCTTCATATGCCCAAAGTCCTTAGAAAATGGAAAAAGCATTTATTATTATTAATATTAAAATTTTTGTATTAAAATATTTATATTAATATTTAATCCAATATTTAATTCATGACCTCACATAAAATCATGGGCACGAATCTCAATTTTTAACATTGAAAGGTCAAAGGGTGGATGGAGGGTGCACATACATTTCGAGCGGAGGACTAGCGGAGAGGTTAATTAGTTGAAGGTGGGATGAAATTTGGACCTTGGTTCTGGTGATTGGATACATATTCTCACGAGATGCATTTCGAGGGTAAAATAGGGTGAACTCAAAACCACTCCTCTCTAGCCCAAAATAATAAATGCAACCATTTATCATATGGTCTATGCGCGACATATTTTCCAGTAGTTCATTTCAATAATAATTATGGAATTTCCAATAAATAAAATTCTTCCTCATGGTGAAACGATTTTACAAAGGTAAAATTTAAATTTTACAAATTAAAGAGATTAATGTTTATTTCCATGGAAAATAAATAAATGGGAAGATGCACGTGAAATGAAGAATTTGATAATTTTTTATCCAAAGGTTTTACAGAAGTAAAAGAATAAGATTAAAAGTATTTTACCAAAGATGGTAACCAAGACATGGTTTTTAGAACCATGGGAAACAAACCAGTAAATGGTTTTCACAATGAAATGGTAATTTGGAAAAAACAATTCACAGTAAATGGTTTTCACAGTGAAATGGTAAATTGCAAAAAATAAGACATGGTTTTCAAAACCACAGAAAGAAAACAATAAATGGTTTTTCAAAACCACATGCATGCATTGAAATATGGAAATTTAATTCTACAGGAAAAAAAATATTTGGGAATTATTTTTATTCAAATATATTATTCCCAAATATTGAAAGGAAAATATGGATAAATGGAATTAGATTTGAAAGACTACAATGGACATTTCAAAGAGAATGTGTCATAGGAAGGAGCTGAAGTGTCAGAGGAATCTACAGTTGGATTATGAAACATTTTTCTAAAAACTGTCATTTGTAATCATTGTACTAAGTTTTAGAAGTTGAAACGTTTTAGTTCAACTATTGTAATTAGTTTCTAATTGAAAGGAACTCGAAATTGTATAAATGATAGTATTTATGAATGCATTAATATGGGCATAAGTGCAAGGGTACCTCTTAGTTGTCTTATGAAATCAATTGTAAATTTCTAGAGCTGAATTGAATACACATACATAAGCTTTTGAAATCTCTAGGAAAAGATTCTAATGGTGGTGATATGAGTTTTGTCTCCTCTCAATGTATGTATTTCCTATTCTCTTTAATTCCATTTTCATTTCTTCTGTTTAAATTGGATAGTTAAAATCTAAGAATTCATCTCTTGATACTCCCAACTTAAGCAATTTAAACTGTGTAATTTTCTTCCTAACTAATTTAGAAATCGTTCCAGTAATTCTCTGATGCAGTTTCTTGTTCTCTTCTTCTTGCTACACTCTTCTTCAATACAAATTTACAACTTATATTCATTGCCTCATTTAGCCTTTATCCTCTAGAGAGTTCTACCGGCTAGTCATTCATTTCATTCACTTTCATAATTTTGACTCCATAACCCTAAGTGTCCCTCCCCTTCCTTGCTGGCAATTTTATAAAAAAACCCCAAAACAAACTAAATCTAGCCACTAATTTTCAAAGAAATATCAAGTGACATGAGATATCCCTCTCTGAGCTTAGCAAGGTAGTTCCCAGCTCTAAAGTTGGTTGAAACAATTACCTTTGTCGTTTGTTTATCAACCGATTTTTTTTATAGAGTGCTAACATTTTGGTGCAATTGTCGGGTAACGAAGGTGAAATATTCCTTGGGAGAAACAACAAAGTTAATATTTGAGTACTGATGGGGAAAATTATTCAGACACATAAAGGTTGTACATGATTCACTTGGTGACTCCATTTTCAAGAATCTAGAATTAAAAATTTTCATGGCGAATCCTTTGTCCAAAGACTCAGTAGCCTAAAGATTTTATTGATGACTCCACTGCTTCAAGATGGATTACATATCTGCAAGGTATGCTCCAATGAATACCTCTCATATTCCTAGCTTTCCAAATCATATTCCTCACATAGATTGGCAAAAATATTTGCCTAAATTCAAATATGAGAAAGGAAATGATGCTTCCTTGCACTTGATTAGATTTCACATACACATATGTAAGATGGGGGTTGAATTTCATGAGGATTGTTTGATGAATTTTTTTATGTCTACTCTAGAGGGGAAAGCAAGATTATGGTATGAAGGTTTAAAACCAGGCAGCTTATACTCTCTTAAAGATTTCCATATAACATTCTTTAAGAATTATGGAGAATCTAATCCTTCATTCTTGGTGATTGAATATTCTAGCATCACCTAATTGAATATTCATTTCATCATATTTAGAGTATATAGGAGTGTGCAAATAAGCTTGTTGGTCAAGCATTTTTCAGTTTGGATTTCCAGTAGTGTGTACAATCATATTTTAGCGGTGTATTCAATGTTTAGTATCCAGTTGAGAGCAGTGTGAAGAATTTGGTTTTCAGTAGACATTGGTGACAGGTCGGGGCAGGGTACACACACATGTTTTGGGAGCAGCCCAATGGACCAGACACCAGGTCTACGAGTTCTTTGTGTTGGAGTTACTTCACACACACATAGGATTTATTTTTCCTAAGGTTATTCCTTATTTATTAGTCATAATTAGTCATTATCCAGTCTCCTATATTTTATGGGAGAATATTCCACCTGGAGAATATTCTCTTTCAGTTGACACTTCAGTTTGACTAGTTGAGTTGAGTTTAGATGTTGCATTGGTTTTGTCACCATGAAACATTGGGATCATCACCAACTCACTACTCTTTCTTCAGTCAGTTAACTGAAGACTAGTTGACTAGTTAACTCAGCTAGGTGGCAGTTCACTCCCGTAACTGCCTGAGAGACTAGACTAGGTGGCAGTTTACTCTTGTAACTATTGGTTTGTGTCTAGATCAATCGAGATCACCACTATGGCTCATTAGTTACTCATGTATCCTATATATATTGTAAATTATTCACTCTCTGAGTGTGGAATACAGTTAATGAGAATTCTTCCATTCTATCTTACTTCTTCTTTCTCAGTTTCTCTCTGCAAATGTGTATAGTATTTTCTAGCTAGATCTATTCTGTGTAGGTTCAAAACATTTACATGGTATCAGAGCTGACGGACTACTAAGAAAAATATACACCAAATCATTTTTTGCAGGTACAAAAGATTGAAGATAGAAAAAAGATGGATTATTTGCCGGAAATACTTCTCATGCCTCACAACTATTTGGAATGGAAGCCAAAAATTTTGCTTCTACTAAGATGCAAAGGATTATACCAAATAACCATGGCAATGGAAGTAGATCCTGATTTTGTCGATGAGAAAAATGACTTTCTCAATAGACAGGATATGGCCATAGGAAGTATTGGCATGTCTGTTTCTCCCTTTCCATCAAGTATATGAAGAATCACAAGTATTAACTCCAAATGAATTATGGACTATATTGGAGGTTCTATTTGGGAATAAAGAATATTGTGAAGATTTCATGCAGGAGGTCGAACAAATAGAGCCAGAAAAGAAGCCATCAGAAGATCAAGCCTCTTATTATGAAGAGTCTTCTACAAACGTTTTTGCAGAAATTAGTATTCCAATAATTGAACATGACGTCTACTCCATTTCAGATTTATTTCTGAAATTCATGTGGAAGATATATGGCATGCATATCAGGAGTCACATGCAGACACTTTTGCATGCACCATGCATGCATGTCAGGAGACAAAAAGAGAGTCGTGCACATCAGATGCCATTATGATATTTTCTGAGAAACATTTGCAGAAACAAATTAGATATTTGAATTCCTCTCAGGAAAATATCCAATTTCAAAAAAGAAATCGTCCAAAACAGAGTCCGGGAACTGAAGTTATGATCGTTTCAAAATCAACAAAATTTCATCGTTTTTCCGGAAACGGCTGTACGGTTTTCAAAATTTCATCCAAAATTTATTTGGATATTATTCATTACAAGAAGATAAAGTGGATATGTGTGGAAATATCAATGATGCATATACTTCATCATATCCATGTAGACATCTACATCTTCAAAAAAATCTTCAAAGAGCACAAACTTGCACAGTTGTGAGGTCTTCTTAGAGTGAAGGACATGGTTGCTTAGCAATTGCCTTTTGTTCCTTATCATTTTTAATTCTATGCATTGTAATTTGAGGGTTTTTTTTTCCCATGAGGTTTTCCCTCTTTCCTCATTTAGTTCAGTGTATCTTTTGTATTTGGGTACCTAACATGGCCTCGTAGCTGGGACCCATTCTTTATTTTCACCATAGTGATGTTC
>JZKD02S1833336.1:177389-189620 GCA_000966675.3 Picea glauca
GGAGAAATTAGAAGTGGGTTAACCCTAAAATAAGGAAAGTGGGCAAAGTGACCTAGAAGATGTTTTTAAGGAAGCTACTTGGAGAGTATAAATAAGAGGCAAGGCTCTCTATTTTTACAACGCACTTGAGAATATTGAATATATATAGGTTTTTGAAGTAACCAAAGGATATCTAAGCTGAATTTCTGAGGGAAGGCGAAAAAAAGAAGGTCGGAATTCAAGGAAGGATAAATTCTTTTGATGATGCTTTCTAAGGTGTTTTGAGTAAAAACGTCATAATTTCCTCAAAACAGATCCAAATTCAGTAATACAAAATGTGTTGGCTATATTACATTCTTTAGTATGTTGTGTAATATTTTCAGATTGATTCAACAAATATTTTGTGTGGGGCATGCTCTACAAGGTCGCTCTCTAGAATAAGCCAAAATTCAGCAAGGTATGCCATTTTTGCTATAAATATTTTTCTGAGAGGTTCCAAGTAGTGAAACCTAGATGAATTTCATATAACACACTGAAGAACATTCTGTATCAGTTTCATATATTTATTCATTACAGGTACAAAGTTATGATTATTTCAAGTTAGGGTTGTTGACTAATCCAAAACTCGTCATGTGAGACTAAAGAAAACTTTGATGAAAATGCTAGTCCCTTCTTGTTAAAGTTAAGGAAGGTTTGTAGGTATGTGATCATATACACTAGGTCTATTACAGAGTTACAAATCATATTTGAATGACGAAATTGATGAGGGCTTTTGGTTAAGGTACATGTTGGGTACATGGTTGAGACAAGTAGTTGATGAGTTGGCACACACATGAGGTGTATAGTTGATGATCTTGCTACATATTGATGAGTCATAGTTGATGAGTAGTTGACACATGATTGGCACATACTTGGTACATGGTTGGATGCACTATTTTATGGTATAGTTTGATTACAGGTTGTTTGGTACAGGTTGGTGCATGGTTGATGCACTTATTTATGGTACAAGTTGATTACAGGTTGAGTTATAGGTTGATGCATGGTTAATGCATGTTTCATGTTTATTGGTATAGGTTTATAGTGGTATATCTCACAGTGATAGTGTGACAGGGATTCCATCATTCTACTTCTACTTCAGGGCAGTTTGACTGGGTAAGGACATGTGGTTGTAGCCACCTTCTGGTTGTAGCCGAAGAACATAGGGGGTTGTAGCCTCCTTCTAGTTGTATCCAGAGAATTGGGGATTTGGAGATTCCCTCGGGTTGTATTATGAGAAACTAGGGGGTTGGAGCCTCCTTCCAGTTGCAGCTGAAAAACAAAGGAATTTGGTGCTTCCAATGAATGAAATTCTTCAAGAGATATAAGAAAAAACATTATGTGGTTTTCTCCTACTTTGGGTTTCCATGTAAAACATTGGTGTACTATGTATGTGTATGATTGTTCATTTGTTCATTGCTAATTATTGGATGATAATTCTATATTGATATAACACTTGGATTATTTGGTTAAAAAGGATTATAATTGCTTTATTACTGATTCACCTCCCCCCCCCCCCTTCCCTTAGTAATCCAACAATTTGTATTAGATCTAGTGCCTTTAGAAATCAGTTTAACCACTAAAAGGTAGATCATGGAGAGAAACAACTTGTACAAAAATGGAATACCATAGTTTTATGGAAATAAGTATGCTTTTTGGAGCATAAGGATGAAGACATATATATAGGCACAAGGATTTGAAATTTGACAATCAATTGTAGATGGATACACAACACCAACATTTCCACCAACACATGACAAAGTAGTGAAACTCAGTCAGAATAATTCCAAAGCCACAAATGCACTTTTGAATGGTCTCAATGAAATGGTATTCACCAAAGTTGCACATTGTAAATCGGATAAAGAGATTTGGGACAAGCTTCGAAATATTTAAGGAGATTCAAAAGTCAAAGCAACAAAGATTCAAACTTACAGAGGTCAGTTTGAACAACTAAAGATGAAGGAAGATGAGAATATTGCAGCTTACTTCTTAAGATTCAATGAAACAGTGAATGCAATCATAGGATTGGGAGAAGAAATTGAAGAATCTGTAATTGTTCAAAAGGTACTAAGATCTCTTCCTATGAGATTTGACCCTAAGATATCAGCACTAGAAGAAAGATCATATCTAAACTCAATAAGCATGGACGAACTGCATGGAATCTTCACAGCATATGAAATGAGTACTGAACAAGAAAATACAGATGTAAAAGAAGTATCCTTCAAAGAATTCAAAATATCAAAGAAAAAGGAAAAGCAACAAGAATAACATAGCAAAAACAGTGGCATCTCGGAAGATGATGAAGAAGTGGCCAACTTTGTCAAAATACTAAACAAGGGAACCAACGGTAGGTATAGAGGTGCACTTCCTTTAATTTGTTTTAATTGTGATGGTATTGGCCATTTTTCTAGCAAATGTCCTCATAAGAAAAAGAGAAATGATGAAGGTTACTCAAAAGGAAAACAAACATATAAAGGTAAAAGAACTACAAATAAAGTTTTCAAGAAAAGATTATGCACCAAAGAAGACATCTCATCATCAGATGAAGATGAAGTCAGTGACAGTGAGACAAGAAGAGTTTTATTCCTGGCAGTAGAAGACTTTGATAAAGAAGGCTCTGAAGAAGAATATGAAGAAGCCGAAGAAGAATATGAAGAAGTGGATGAAGAAATTGAAGAGGCAGAAGTTGATTATCGAGAATAATTGATGTGTGCCATATAAGTTATTAGAAGAGAAAAGAAGAAAAACAAGAAACTACAAGTGGAACTAGACAAGAAAGAATATACTCAAGAACTAGAACAAATGATCACAAATTTTAAGGTTCAAATAGAATAATATAAAAGAATTGAAGAAGCACTCAAAGAACAACTAGAAGAAAAGGACAGGAACATTGGAAATTTGGAAGCAGAGACTGTCACATTAAGAAAGGATATTCAAAAGAAAAATATGCAGAATAGCTCAAAAGTTTTGGATGACATTATCAACAGTAAAAAATGTCATCTCGACAAGTCTAGACTTGGAAACAATTAGATATAAAAGGAATCAAGCTCCAAAACAACAAAGTAAGAAGCATATCCAAAAGGCTATGCAGAAACAATCAAAGGGGATAGGAATATATACAAGGAATATTATAGGGACACTCCTCCATCGAGAAGATTCAGATTTCAAAATCAACAACAGGCAGATAGGCCTCAAGAAGAAGAATGATTCATAAGAGAAACTCCTTTCAGAAGATATTCAACTCCCAGGTAACAAACTATATCTTTTGGTTTATGTTATGCATGTAATAATTTTGGACATAAAGGTCTGAATTGTAGAGCTAACAACAGGAACATAAAAAACTTTGAAATTCATGCACAAAAGGGTTATCCAAGAAGGCCTAGTGAAACACAAAGAAAAAGTTACAACAGGTTTGAATCTTTGAGCACTGAAGTGGAATGTTACAAATGTAACAACTTCAGACACATGGCCAAATATTGCAGAATGATAGTCCCTCCTAGAAAACCGCAACAAAATAACAACAATCATAGACAGAAACCTTAGAAAAGGACATGGATAAGAAATCAGAATCAATATAGCAATCGAGAATGCATACTCGCTCTACAAGCTAAGCAGAAGAAACATGGTTGGTATGTTGAAAGTGGCTACTCAAAACACATGACAGGTGATACAAATAGGTTTCTTACATTAAGACAGGAAAGAGATGGATCAGTCTCTTTTGGAAATGATGATTCAACTAAAATCATTGGAAAAGACACAGTCAGAATCGAGAACAAGAATACAAAGGCCGAAAATGTTCTACTAGTAGAAGATATGAAATATAATCTTCTAAGTGTGAGTCAAATGTGTGACCAAGGTCATAAAGTTTCTTTTGATTCACAAAAGTGTGAGATAAGAAAAGAAGGTTCTGAAAAATTGATTGCTACAACTGCAAGAACTTCATGCAACATATATGTGTTAAGTGAAATTGGAAATGAAAAGTGTTGTCTAGGAAAGGAAAATGAAAATTGGCTATGACACAGAAGAATGGGTCACATACATTTTGATAACCTTGTCAAAGTCATCAAAAGAGAAGAAGTCAGAGAAATGCCCTAGATCACGAAACTAACCAACACTTTATGCAAGCATTGTCAACAACTAAAGTAAACAAATACCAGGTTCAAATCAAAGGAATATTCAATGACAAGACCAGTGGAAATTGTGCACACTGATCTAGTTGGACCCACTACAACAAAGAGTTTAAAATGTGAGAAATAATTTATGTTATTAGTTGATGATTATACAAGAATGACTGCAATTTTCTTTCTCAAGAATAAGTCAAAAGCTTTTGAAAACTTTAAGATCTACAAGGAAATGGTTGAAAATGAAATGAATTAAAAAATCAAATTCTTGAGATCTGATAATGGAGGAGAGATCACTTCAAAGGAATTTATGGACTACTGCAGTAGTCATGGAATAAAAAGAAAATTCTTCGTTGCTAGGAAACCTCAACAGAATGGAGTTGTTGAAAGAAAGAACATGACAGTACAGGAAATGGCTCGAACAATGCTAATGGATTCCAAATTACCAGATATATTTTGGACACAAGCAATGCATACAATAGTTTACATTCAAAACAGAGTAATGCTCAGAAAAAACACTTACAAAACTCCTTATGAGCTATGGAAAGGAAGACCAACAAATGTTAAGCACTTCAGAGTTTTTGGAAGAAAATGCTACATCAAAAGAGAAGATGGAAGAATGGGAAAGTTTGACTCTCGTGTGGACAAAGGAGTACTTGTTGGTTACTCAAGTACAAGGAAAGCATACAAGTGTTACAATTTGAGATTGAACAAAGTTGTGGAAAGTGTCAACATAACAATTGATGAAACAAGCAAACCAGAATCAAAGGAAAAAGAAAATGAATCAATGGAACAACCTTTTGAAGAAGAAACATAAGATGAAAAAGAAGTAGAAGAGGAAGATGAAGAGAATCCAACAGAAATAGAAGAGCAAGTTCAGCAAGTGTCTCCAAAGACACCTAACAAACGAGTATAGAAGAATCATCCTTCAGATCAAATTATCAGAAACAAAGATGCAGGAGTTGAGACTAGAAGAAGTATCCGTTCACCAGAACAAACACACCTAGCACTCTTATCTACAATTGAACCAAAGTGTTTTGAAGAAGCCAACAAGGATGAATTTTGGAATAAGGCCATGGATGAAGAATTGGATCAAATAGAGAAAAATGACACTTGGGAATTGGTTCCAAGACCAAAGGATAAGAATGTGATCGACACAAAGTGGGTATACATGAATAAATTGAATGAATATGGATGGGTTACAAGGAACAAAGCTAGATTGGTATGTAAAGGATATGCACAGGATGAAGGAATCGACTTTGAAGAGACATTTTCCCTAGTTGCCAGAATGGAAACAATATGATTGCTTTTATCTTATGAATGCTCCAAAAATATTAAAGTGTATCATATGGATGGAAAATCATATTTTCTGAATGGGGAACTTGAAGAATATGTCTACATTGAACAACCAAAAGGATTTCAGTTATCAGAGAATGCAAACTATGTGTGCAAATTAAACAAGGCCTTGTATGGTCTAAAATAGGCTCCTAGAGCATGGTACTCTAGACTGGATAAATATCTATAGCAGTCATGGTTCAGAAAAGGAAGTGCAAACAAAAACCTCTACATCAAGGTAAGTCAAGGTAATATTTTATTAATTGAAGTTTATGTTGATGATATTATTTTTGGTAGTGATGATGACAGNGGGTTGTATCCTGAGAAACTAGGGGGTTGGAGCCTCCTTCCAGTTACAGCTAGAAAACAAAGGAATTTGGTGCTTCCAATGAATGTAATTCTTCAAGAGATATAAGAAAAAATATTATGTGGTTTTCCCCCGCTTTGGGTTTCCACGTAAAACATTGGTGCACTATGTATGTGTATGATTGTTCATTTGTTCATTGCTAATTATTGGATGATAATTCTACATTGATATAACACTTGGATTATTTAGTTAAAAAGGATTATAATTGCTCTATTACTGATTCACCCCCCCCTCTCATAGTAATCCAACAATTGGTATTAGAGCGAGTTCCTTAAGAAATCAGTTTAACCACTAAAAGGTAGATCATGGAGAGCAACAACTTGTACAAAAATGGAATACCACAGTTTGATGGAAATAAGTATGCTTTTTGGAGCATAAGGATGGAGACATATATATAGGGACAAGGATTTGAAATTTGGCAATCAATTGTAGATGGATACAAAACACCAGCAGTTCCACCAACAAATGACAAAGCAGTGAAAGTCGGTCAGAATAATTCCAAAGCCACAAATGCATTTTTGAAAGGTCTCAGTGAAATGGTATTCACCAAAGTTGCACATTGTAAATCCACTAAAGAGATTTGGGACAAGATTCAAAATATTTAAGAAGATTCAAAAGTCAAATAAGTAAAGATTCAAACTTATAGAGGTCAGTTCAAACAACTAAAGATGAAGGAATATGAGAATATTGCAACCTACTTCTTAAGATTCGATGAAACAGTAAATGCAATCATAGGATTGGGAGAAGAAATAGAAGAATCGGTAATTGTTCAAAAGGTACTAAGATCTTTTCCTATGAGATTTGACCCTAAGATATCAGCACTAGAAGAAAGACCATATTTAAACTCAATAAGCATGGACGAACTACATGGAATCTTCACAGCATATGAAATGAGTACTGAACAAGAAAATCCATATGTAAAAGAAGCAGCCTTCAAAGCATCAAAAATATCAAATAAAAAGGAAAAGAAACAAGAAGAACATAGCAACAACAATGACATCTCGGAAGATGATGAAGAAGTGGCCAACTTCGCCAAAAGACTGAACAAGGGAACCGATGGTAGGTATAGAGGTAAGCTTCCTTTAATTTGTTTTAATTGTGATGGTATTGGTCACTTTTCTAGAAAATGTCCTCATAAGAAAAAGAGAAATGATGAAGGTTACTCAAAAGGAAAACAAACATATAAAGGTAAAAGAACTACAAATAAAGTTTTCAAGAAAAGCTTATGCACCAAAGAAGACATCTCATCATCAGATGAAGATGAAGTCAGTGACAGTGAGACAAGAAGGGTTCTATTCATGGAAATAGAAGACTTTGATAAAGAAGACTCTGAAGAAGAATATGAAGAAGCCGAAGAAGAATATGAAGAAGTGGAAGAAGAAATTGAAGAGACAGAAGTTGACTATCGAGAATAATTGATGTGTGCCATATAAGTTATCATCAGAGAAAAGAAGAAAAACAAGAAACTACAAGTGAAACTAGACAAGAAAGAATATACTCAAGAACTAGAACAAATGATCACAAATTTGAAGGTTCAAATAGAATAAGATAAAAGAATTGAAGAAGCACTCAAAGAACAGCTAGAAGAAAATGATAGGAACATTGGAAATTTGGAAGCAGAGATTGTCACATTAAGAAAGGATATTCAAAAGAAAAATATGCAGAATAGCTCAAAAGTTTTGGATGACATTATCAACAGTAAAAAATGTCATCTTGAAAAGTCCGGACTTGGATACAATCAGCCAGAAAAGGAATCAAGCTCCAAAACAACAGATCAATAAACATATCCAAAAGGCAATGCAAAAACAATCGAAGGGGATAGGAAGATATACAAGGAAGATTACAGGGACACTCCTCCACCGAGAAGATTCATATTTAAGAATCAACAATCGGTAGATAGGCCTCAAGAAGAAGAAGGATTCATAAGAGAAACTCCTTTCAGAAGATATTCAACTCCCAGGTATCAAACTATATTTTTTGGTTTATGTTATGCATGTAATAATTTTGGACATAAAGGTGTGAATTGCAGAGATAACAACATGAACAAAAAAAACTTTGAAAGTCATGCACAAAAGGGTTATCCAAGAAGGCCTAGTGAAACACAAAGAAAAAGTTACAATAGGTTTGAATCTTTGAGCACTGAAGTGGAATGTTACAAATGTAACAACTTCAGACACATGGCCAAATATTGCAGAATGATAGTCCCTCCTAGAGAACCGCAACAGAATAACAACAATCATAGACAGAAACCTCAGAAAAGGACATGGATAAGAAAACATAATCAATATAGCAATCAAGAATGCATACTCGCTCTACAAGCTAAGAAGAAGAAACATGGTTGGTATGTTGAAAGTGGTTGTTCAAAACACATGACAGATGATAGAGACATGTTTCTTACATTAATAAAGGAAATAGATGGATCGGCCTCCTTTGGAAATGATGATTCAACTAAAAGCATTGGAAAAGGCACAGTCAGAATTGGGAACAAGAATACGAAGGAAGAAAATGTTCTACTAGTAGAAGATATGAAACATAATCTTCTAAGTTTGAGTCAAATGTGTGACCAAGGTCATAAAGTTTCTTTCGATTCACAAAAGTGCGAGATAAGAAAAGAAGGTTCAGGAAAATTGATTGCTACAACTGCAAGAACTTAAGGCAACATATATGTGTTAAGTGAAATTGGAAATGAAAAGTGTTGTCTAGGAAAGGAAAATGAAATTTGGCTATGGCACAGAAGAATGGGTCACATTCATTTTGATAACCTTGTCAAAGTCAACAAAACAGAAGCAGTCAGAGAAATGCCATAGATCACGAAACTAACCAACACTTTATGCAAGCATTGTCAACAAGGAAAGCAAACAAATACCAGGTTCAAATCAAAGGAATATTCAACGACAAGACCAGTGGAAATTGTGCACACTGATCTAGTTGGACCCACTACAACAAAGTGTTTAAAATGTGAGAAATATTTTATGTTATTAGTTGATGATTATACAAGAAAAACTGCAGTTTTCTTTCTCAAGAATAAGTCAGAAGCTTTTGAAAAATTTAAGATCTACAAGGAAATAGTTGAAAATGAAATGGATTAAAAAATCAAATTCTTAAGATCTGATAATGGAGGAGAGATCACTTCAAAGGAATTTATGTACCACTGCAGCAATCATGGAATAAAAAGACAATTCTTCGTTGCTAGGAAACATCAACAGAATGGAGTTGTTGAAAGAAAGAACATGGAAGTACGTGAAATGGCTCGAACAATGCTAATGGATTCCAAATTACTAGATATATTTTGGACATAGGAAATGCATACAACAGTTCACATTCAAAATAGAGTAATGCTCAGAAACAACACTTACAAAACTCTTTATGAGCTATGGAAAGGAAGACCAACAAATGTGAAGCACTTCAGAGTTTTTGGAATAAAATGCTACATCAAAAGAGAATATGGAAGAATGGGAAAGTTTGACTCTCGTGTGGACAAATGAGTACTTGTTGGTTACTCAAGTACAAAGAAAGCATACAAGTGTTACAATATGAGATTGGACAAAGTTGTGGAAAACGTCAACGTAACAATTGATGAAACAGGCAAACCAGAATCGAAGGAAAAAGAAAATGAACCAATGGAACAACCTTTTGAAGAAGAAAAAAAAGATGAAAAAGAAGTAGAAGAGGAAGATGAAGAGAATCCAACATAAACGGAAGAGAAAGTTCAACAAGTGTCTCCAAAGACACCTAGCAGATGAGTATAGAAGAATCATCCTCCAGATCAAATTATCAAAAACAAAGATGCATGAGTTGAGACTAGAAGAAGAATCCGTTCACTAGAACAAACACACCTATCACTCTTATCTACAATTGAACCAAACTGTTTTGAAGAAGCCAACAAGGATGAATTTTGGAATAAGGCCATGGATAAAGAATTGGATCAAATAGAGAGAAATGACACTTGGGAATTGGTTCCAAGACCAAAGGATAAGAATGTGATCGGCACAAAGTGGGTATACATGAATAAATTGAATGAATATGGACGAGTTACAAGGAAGAAAGCTAGATTGGTATGTAAAGGATATGCACAGGTTGAATTAATCAATTTTGAAGAGACATTTTCCCCAGTTGCCAGAATGGAAGCAATCTGATTGATTTTATCTTATGCATGCTCCAAAAATATTAAAGTGTATCAAATGGATGTAAAATCATCTTTTCTGAATGGGAAACTTGAAGAATAAGTCTACATTGAAAAACCAGAAGGATTTCAGTTATCAGAGAATGCAGACTATGTGTGCAAATTAAACAAGGCCTTGTATGGTCTAAAATAGGCTCCTAGAGCATCGTCCTCTAGACTGGATAAATATCTATAGCAGGCAGGGTTCAGAAAATGAAGTGCAAACAACAACCTCTATATCAAGGTAAGTCAAGGTAATATTTTATTAATTGAAGTTTATGTTGATGATATTATTTTTGGTAGTGATGATGACAGTTTAAGCCATAAATCTACAAAGGATATGCAGAATGAATTTGAAATGTCATTACTTGGAGAAATATCCTTCTTTCTGGGACTTCAGATACGTCAAAGCAAGCAAGGAATTTTTATTTCTCAAACCAAGTATATCAACGAAATGCTAAAGAGGTTCGGAATGGAAGATTGCAAACCAATTATCACTCCCTGCAAACCAGTTGCAAGTTGAGTGAAGATGATGATTCAAAGTCTACAGATTAGAGGAAATATAGGTCAATGATTGGTAGCCTACTATATGTGACAACATTCAGACAAGATGTAATGCAGGCAGTTGGACAGGTGGCATGATTTCAAGAAGCACCAAAGGAATCACATGTATTAGCAGTGAAGAGGATTTTCAGATATCTCAAAGGAACATAAGAGTTTGGAGTATGGTATCCAAAAGGAAAGGATCTATTACTTATTGCCTACACAGATGCAGATTGGGCAGGCTGTATTGATGACCGACGAAGCACCAGTGGAGCAGCGTTTTACTTGGGTGAGTGTTTAGTATCATGACTAAGAAATAAAAATCATTAGAATTTCTATCTACAACCGAGGAAGATTATATTGCAGCAACAACATGTTGTACACGGGTTCTTTGGATGAAACAAACTCTGATAGATATACAGGTTGAGTATGATGAGCCCATTCCAATCTCTTGTGATAATACAAGTGCCATCAATATCTCAAAGAACCTAGTGATGCACTCCAAGAAGAAGCACATTCCAATCAAGTATCACTTTCTACGGGAACAAGTTGCAGAAAAGAACATCAGAGTTGAGTATGTGGGAACAAAATAACAAGTGGCAGACATCTTTACAAAACCACTTTCACGGGAATCCTTTAAGTATCTTCGCCAGATACTCAGAGTTATTTATACTCCAAAATGAATGCTTTTGAATGCTTATCGTATATGTCTTAGATGTACACGAGGAAGCACCATAAAAAGGACAGTTCAGTTAGGGGGAGCAACCCCGAATGGAAAGATAACTTTTCCATTGATGACAAAGGGGGAGAGATTTATCAGATGTAGAGGGAAGAGGCATGATTCCAGTGGGAGAAATGGTCACATATATGTAGAGGACAAAGGCATGGTTCCATGGGGAGCATGAGTGATATGAATTTAGTATTGCATGAAATGATTTCAGTATTGCATCAGAGTGTTGCCATCAATTCCAAAGGGGGATATTGTTGATTAAGTATGGTTGTCATTGATGTCAACCCTTGAACAAAGCCAAGTGGCACAAAGATTTGGGTAATGGACTCAAGTTTGTTTCATGTAAATATGAATCATTATTTTCTTGTCATGGTTTATAATAAGTATAAAATGGATGAACTCCAAAGTGGTCCCCTTATGGTGAAATCCCTCACGGGAAGACACTTTGTTGGTTGAGTTATCCTATAATTATGGTTAGAGAACCCATGCTTATTTGTGGAATAATGAGATTAAGGTTAGTGAATTTGTTAGTGAAACTTTCCTAGATGGATAGTGCTTGTCATTCCATTTTCAGTGGTATGTGGAACGTCACATAACTCCTCACGGTTAGAGAGTTATGGCCATGAGAAGTTGGAGAACCCAGGTTTGGGTAATGGACCCAGGTTTGGGTAATGGACCCAAGTTTGTTTGATGGATAACAGTATGAGTTTTTACATATTTTCAGGTAATACTATTCTATATGGATAGTACATGTCATTCCATTTTTGGTGGTATGTGGAATATCACATAAATCCTCATGGTTTGAGAGTTATGGCCTTACGAAGTTGGAGGACCATCATATGCCATCTAGAAGCCCCAAAAGGTCAAAGTAGTCAAAGTGGTTTAAGATATTTTAGAAGGTAAATAATAAAGTGAAGTGATGAGTGTACTATAATTCAAATTGAATACAAAATAAATT